>JAOEGS010015158.1:15170-62213 GCA_025447755.1 Corythornis vintsioides
AGAGCCTGGAACAGGCTGCCCAGAGAGGTTGTGGAGTCTCCTTCTCTGGAGACATTCAAAACCCACCTGGATCTGTTTCTGTGTGTCCTGATCTAGGTGATCCTGCTCTGGCAGGTGAGGTTGAACTCGGTGATCTCTTTTGGTCTTTTCCATTCTCTACTATTCTGTGGTTCTGTGACAGCTAAGGCTGAGAACAGTGGTGCCCAGGGGCTGAACTTGGCCTGCAAGAGCACTGCACATAGAGGATTAGAAACAAAAGCTGCAAGATGCTTTTGCAAACTGAGCTCATTAAAACATATCACAAGTACAAACCCTGCCAGTCAATGGGAGGTTTGCCATTTATTGCAAAAGCTGATTACACTTCATTATCTCTTCTTTATCAAGTTTTGTGGCATACTTTTCAGTTGTGAATGCCTGGATATCTGGGAGACAAGCTTGCTAATGCCAACAAACTCAGATTATTCACTCACCAAAAATGACAGGATGTAGAGCATTTTTGAAAGCTATAAAACAGCATTAGTCAGATGTAATAAATAGAAATTTTCATCTGTGTTCATTAATAACCCAGGGAATAGGAATAGTGATGGCTTTTTCATAAATAGAGATGGTAAATCTAATTCAGGTGAAGCAAATTACTTCAAAATGCAAGAATCCTATGAATCTATGAATCTATGAATCTCTTGCTAGATTCCAGAGTATTTGTGATATCATAAGAAAACTGACAGACCTCCCAAGATGTATTTTCATTGTGTATTCATTACCCATGTCATGGATGCACTTCAGTGAATATTTAATTACTGAATGGTGGTGATTATACACAGCTATTTGGATAATGGAAAACAAGAGGTAATTATTTAAACGGTAAACATTTTGGCAGATATTTTTTATTACTTTCAGATATTTTTTATTGCTTTGAGCAACAGCTGAGAATAATGTATCTTTTAAGAGTAAGAGTGTGTCATGAAGTACAGGATCTATAATGATGATTTTGAGAGATCAGGTAAGAACTCTAGTATAAAGTGTTAAAATAAAAAATAACTTCAAATGTGAACACTTAAAAAACCCAACCCTCACAACCCAAGCTTACTAAGGCTGCTAATGGCATGATTTCCTGCCCACTGTTTCCTGTTTGTTCCTCCACTGAGAAATCTAGAAATAATAGTGACAAAGAAACATTAATCTCTCAAAAGCAAACTTTAGGAAAGAACACACATTTCATTCTACCAAATGAAATTCAGCTCTCAATGAAAATGTCTCATTCACCTTCCAGCAGAAGGATACCATTTTGTACTTTTATGAGAAAGTCACTCTCCTTCTAAAAGACAAAGGCAAAAAATACACCTGAAAAATGGCATTTGTCATTTTATTGGCTTGATAAAAGGTATTACTCCTCCTTTCAGATCCTTCTTCATTTACATGCTCAGAATCATAGAATCATAGATATTAGGGGTTGGAAGGGACCTAGAAGATCATCTAGTCCAATATATCTTATACTGGCCCTGTAAAAGTTAGCTCAAATTAATACCACCCATAGACGGGTGCATATTCTAGGTATGCTGGGGAATCTTGGCAGAGAACCAGCCAGTACTGCACGGCCATTACTTGGTACTGCAACTGTATGCAACATCAAAGCCCTCAGACACAAGAGGAATTATTTTTGCTATGCTACAGTATGAGACTTAAAACAGAATTTAAAAGCAGGATTCATTTTTCTTGATTAAAAAATAACCAATTTAAATGTTTAATTGCTATTTTAGCAGGATAGTAAGGAAAGAAATTCTGCAGTTGGAAGTTAGGTGGATTTTGTGGAGCATGAGAACAGTTCTTAGTCTAACAAAGTTAAGTAGCTAGCTCAAATTGCACTTGCACCCTGCTCTAGATTTAGGGAAATGAGGAGATCTGATAAAAGCATATTTTGATTCCTATGCTTTGTTTCTGTCTCAACTGTTTTTCTGCTTCATAGACAGTAAATCTTGTGTAACTAATCTTAGAAGTTTAATGACCTCTCAAGTTTGGCTCAAGAAGTTAATGATGCTGATAGAACATTACTTCACGATTCAATGGTGTCCTCTTAAGAACCCTAAAAATTCCCCTTACCTGCCAACACAACACTTTCTCTCAATGAAGGAACACATTTCTGGACCTACATTTAGTTCATATCATTTCAAGAATTTCCTTCTCCTTTCCACAGACTTCTGCTGCTCCATCTGTATCTTTTTTTTTTCTAAGAAGTTTTGTTGGGTTTAGCTGTAGTTTGCTTTTAGTTTAGGTGTTCTGTTTTGCCTTATATAATTAAAAAATTAAACAAACCAACCAAACAAAACCAAACACAAACAAACCAACCCACCCAAACCAAACCCATGTAAAACATTGTCTATGTCTCAGCTGGGTACCTCACTTCGAGTTTCATTGTTCAATCTCTGCTAATTTTGCCTTGTTCCACAGCTCAGCTTAGTCCAGAAAGTGGCTAACAGGACTGTGCATTGTCCTAGGCTGCTTCTGTCACCACCTTTGCTATTATATTGCAATGAGATATGAAATATTTTCTGGTTACATGAGTGGAAAATACAATGGCAGATAGTGATTTTGGAGAAGCAGTTTTTATAACGGTGACATTTTCCTAATTTCAGCAACAATTCACACTTTAAACTAATTAATACTTTGTATTAATTATTCCAGATAATTGTCCAGACTGTCATTCCTGTTACCCAAGTATGAACATAGCTGGTTTTTTTTCAGACTTAACAGTTTGCAACTATTTAAACCTTTGAAATATGCTAATATTTAAAATTTCTCATGGGGCTATTAAATGCAGTATCTACCATTTGCTAATGTCACAATATTTAGAGAAGATGCTTGATTGGGTAGCAGTAACTAAGACCATAAAGAGTAGGGAGCTGGTGGCTTCAAGTGAAACACTGCTTTGGCTACAAGAAACAACATGCACTCTACAAACTTCTTCATATGCAATGACTGGGATAACATTACGTGTCACAAAATCATTTTTTTAGAACTTTCTGAGAAACAGCATGCAGTTGTAATTAATAAACATAAAAGCAGTATTTACAGGTCATGACACAGCAGAGATTCTAAAAACACCACAGTTGGAATTTAGTCTCCTTAAACTATGTTCTGTGGAGAGCCAGGAAAAAAACTCTCCAAGTTGCCCTGATTGTAAACAGAAATCAAAAAAGACCAGAAGAGAACAAGAGCACTGATCTAACTTGCCATGATACACTTGTCTTTAATTCCTTGTTGAAGGTGTTTGTGGGATCCCCATGTAATAAAAGAAAACTTTGCAGTCTGTTGTTTCAAATGGTTCTTTTTTTTTTTTTTTCCTGATGGGAAAAAAACCAAAACCAAACAATAAAACAAAGAAGGAAGAGGGAAAAAAAAAAGACAACAAATTAACAAATTATAGGCATGTTTTCTATAAACTCTGTAAACTTCATTCAGAACTTCCTGACAGTAATTCAATTTTCTATTCAGTACATGAAAAGGTAACTTTGTGTTTTTCATTAAACCTTAATTGACTGTTTACATTTGATGTCTCAAATGGATAGGAAGAAAGATTTGTCCCTGGATTAGATTGGTTTTTTTCCCAGATGTTGGACATGCACTCATATCTAGCTACAGATATCGATCCTTTATTGAATTGCAAACTTCAACATGGTGACAATTGTGATAAAGGATATTAGTGGTTCTAATATCTTCTGTCATTTTGGTATTTCCAAATTTATCAATTTGTCTCCCAGTTACTTGTAGGAAAATATTTTTCTACTTTTTCCATCAGAATGAAAATTGGTTTATAGGAATATACTTTTCAGCAGATATCTTTTTCCTACAAGAGCCAACTCTATAAATTGACTAATTAATTCTCCACAACCAGCTTATTTAAAATACACTGATAAAAGGCCAGCTGCAGAAGCAACTACACTAAAATGCTTCTGCCCCAACACCACAATGAGAAACCATGTTTATTATTTGGATTGGATTGTTCACAGCTGGTGCTTTCATCAGCCAAGAATAACTAGTGGCTGTTGGACCCATGCTACAACATTGTTGAGTTGTAATGTCCCCAAAATACATTTTGTAGTGTTCAGATGCAAGGTTGTTGGGGGCTTTTTTTAATGTAATTAAAAAGGATGGTTTGTAATTTGGGTTTTGGGGTCTAACTCCAGCATCTCCTAGATGTATAAGCAATTGCTTATAATGAGTTAATTTGAACACTTCTCTAGTCAGTGTACTTACAGACTTATGATTCAAGAATTGTTAACTTTATCAACTTAAGTATCATAGAATCACAGAATATTCTGGGTTGGAAGTGACTTGAAACACTTGTTTCTTAAACATAAATCTGGAGCTACTGCATAAAATCTTTACCCAGTCACCTGCTTTGTCTCTGAAAAACATTTTCCTAAATATGATGTCTAATACAAACTTTTTAGTGTATAGTACAACACATACAGAAGCAGCCAAGGGGATTTTAAGAAGAAAATTATATTTCACTTAGGAACCTATAAAAATTTAATTCCTTGTGAAAGTCTTGCTTCATTAAGGTTAAATATTTCTCCTTGGTGAATCCATGTTGACCACTCCTGATAACCCTTTCCTCCACATGCCTAGAGATAACTCCAGAATGAGCTGTTCCATCACCTTTCCAGGGATGGAGGAGGCTGACTGGCCTGTAGTCTCCCGGGTTCTCCATCTTGCCCTTTTTGACAACTGGAATCACATTGGCTTTCCTCCAGTCCTCAGATACCTTTTCCATCCTCCCATTGCTTTTGCAAACTCTGTCTACTCATGTTTAGTGATATAATTTTCTAGTGAAATGCATCCACTGCTTTGATGGATCATAGTGTTGGTTTAAGAGCACAGCAACACCACAACAATAGAGGACAGGAACTGAAGCATTCTGGATTTATAGCAAATAACAGCAAGATTTAAGCAGATTTGCTACACACCAAGAAAGTGGGTACTAGCTTAAAGAACATTAGTCTTGCCAGCCACCCAAAGCAAATTGCTCTGATTACAGAAGTTGACATACTGAGAAGAGTACATACAATTTTTTATACTTCATATGGTTTGTAATTACAGTTATTTCTGGCTGTTGTGTGCAACTCAACATCCATCTGGATGATGTGAGCTTTAATGAAAAACTAGAAGCATTACAGCAATGTCTTTAAACACTAAAGGCAAACTTCAACTTTGAGTAATCCAAGTGCTAGGTTTTTTTATCTTTCAACTTTAATATGGATGTAGTCATTACCTGAAAAGGTTTAAAGAATTCAAGCAAATTCTTGGGATTTGATTGATGTGATGTTATAAATACAACAGCTCTGATTTCTTACCATATAAATGAAAAACAGTTATGTCAACCGTTTTATTTCTGGAGTTTATTGACACTTGAGGCTCAAGTTACCAAATTTTGTATTTTCCCCATTATAATTCTACCAAGCCTAGTATATCAACCTTTCCTAGGTATGATTCTACTGGGAAAAACTTCCTTGGCTTACAGACAAGTAATACCTGAAGTGCAGGAGTCAGCATCATCACAAATGAAATAAAAATCTGGCCAGACTCATGAAAAGAAAATCAAATAATCTGCTGTTTCTACCATATTCACATTTTCACATGGATTCCACCCCAAGCACACAATCTTTTCTAACATGTTTGCCGAATCCAGACTTTTGCTCTGGATAATGATACTGTAGATTAATCCAAGGAAAGCACTGCAATTACAGTTATTCTTGGGAAAAAAAAGAAGAAAAAAAAATGGTAAGAACCATTTAGATATGAAAAACACAATTTGAGAGCAGAAAGACATTACAATAGCAAACCAAAGTAGATGGAGTAGGTCATTATGGAGGAAATTCAGAAGCCTAAGGAGGGCAGGGTCTCTGCTGCCTGCACAGCCTCTACTACTGTCCCCCATGGGTGTAGAAGCTAAAATTGCAGTGACACAAGAGAATGATTAATCAGTGAATCCCTGTTTGAAGCAGTTTCTGAAGAGGTTAGAAAATAAAGCAGAAAAGAAACCCAAGACTCAATGATTTGCATGAACAAAACCATGTTACCCAGAAGAGGTTTATTACTCCCTCCTTTGTCGTTGCCAGCACTGTGCTCTGTAGGTTACTAATGCTCATTTCACAGGGGCACAGTGGATATGGCATACTGAGAGTCTTTGTGCTTACTTTGAACTCAGGGCTCTGCACAGTGAATCTGCTGTTCCTCAGCTCCTTCCATGTATGGCCAGGTTTGGAAACTGTCTCCTCTTCTGCTTCTTCTCTGAAGGAGAAAGACAGAAATGATATGGATTTGCAACACAAAACCTGACCATGACTTTGCCATCTGCACAGCACAGAAGCACTTCCTTCTTAGGAAGACAGTAATTGGTAGAAAATGCACAAATATACCAAATATATTCATATATTTATAAATATACTCCAAATATACTAATATACTAAGTCCACATCCTACTAATTTGTCTGTGAAAGCATTCAAAGCAGTTTGCTCTTATAGTTACTAGTAGAAATTCATTGTCTCTCTGAGAATTTTGCCTTTTTAAGAGACTTGCTATCAAGAGTCACCAGGTTCTCTAAAACTGCTTATGTAGTCACAGATTTATAACAAGAAAAAATTGCTTTTGGTTGTTCTGCCTTCTTATTAAGGTCAGAAATTATATAGAAGATTACATATTTGTCCCTAAAGAGAAAGTGATTTATAGCCTTTTCCAGAGAAGTATAAAAAGCTGGAATGTATTTTCTTTCCTCTTTCCAATCCAAAGTTTTAGGAGAGTTTTAAAAAGTGATATTGAATGTGTAAACATGAACAACATCTAATCATTAACAGCAATATAAGAATATCACTACACTCCAGGCCTTCTGTATGACAGGCTCAGCTTTGTACAGCTGAAAGGTAAAGCTTAATCATTTATTAGTTATTATTTAGAACAAGTATTAAAATTTAATTATTTAATGTATTTAATTAATTGCATTTTCATTCAGTTGTCTCTTTTCCAGGCTAATGAATTCTAAACTACTTAGTACCTGTGACCAGTAAGAAGTCAGTGTTTGTTTACACTGGCAACCCATGTAGATTTTCTGCATTTATCATGTTCTTCTGAAATGGGGCTGAGACTGCACATGACAGATTTGGCTTACAAAGAGGCATGGTGCTGTGCTCTGTTTTGTTCTCTGCTCCTTTTCTGATCATTCTCCTGGCATGGTATTTGCTTCATTCTGTTACTGCTACTGGGCTCAGAGATTATATTTTCATCAGATGGACATGCAAACAAACAGTGACCCTGAGGTCACTTTCTGAAGCCTGCTTATACCTCATCATTTCCCAACATTTTAAATTAAGGATCATTTTTTCTCCCAGTGTTGCACTACTTTATTATTCTCATCAGGCAAACTTCATACTGGATACCTTTATGAAGACCGTGGTCAGCAGATCAAGGAAAGTTACTGTGCTGTGCTCCTCAACACCAGGGTCTTCTTTGGGTTATCCAGTTTAAGAGTGCCAAGAAAGAGGCAAGGCAGGGGAGAGCTGAATAAGAGAGGAGAGCCAAGAGGAGAGCAGAGGAGAGCCAAGAACATCATCAAAAGGAGCTGCAGGAGCTGGACAAAGAGGAGACACTGCAAGAGCAACCACCACTTACTTGAAGGGCATTTGCAAAAGTGACAAAGGTAACAGTTTCTCAGTAGTGGCAAACTATCAAACAAGGGATTTAAAAAGATAAATGTCCAAGCTTTAGAGGATGGTAGAAGCAACAGTGAAAAATCCCAGTGAAATACCAACATATATTCATAGAGTTTGCATAGTTACAGTAAAAATTTGTTTGAATTGACAATGATTCATCCATAAGATTTTACATCCTTAAAAAATATTCATGTAAGAGCATTTGAGTCTTTGGAGCCTCAAAAAGAAGAGAGAGCTCTTAAAAGAAAGTGTGTCCTTAGCACTTACCCACTGGGATTGATCAGAGTAACTCATACAACTTAGTTTGGGCAACCAGCCAGGCAGATCAAGGGGTCCTGATCCACTTTGTTGGCTGATTCATGGCATTACAAGCATAGGAGATGCTGAAGATTGAAACCTTCAGAGAGAGATGAAACAGGGGTAAGCAGGTCTCAAATGTTTTCAGTATTAGAATATTTTTCCATCAGCTCTTTCCCAAGAGTTTATATTGCATTTAATGAGGTTCATGGACTCCTGATTTAAAAATAGCTGTTTTCTCTCAGTACCAAAGAAAAGGGACAGTAGTATATCAGTTTCCCATTGCAGTGAAGAAGTGACTAGAAAAGCATTCCTAGCATAAATTCAAGTGTGAATGCAAAAAATATATATATATCCTTGTTCTGGTTTATGTTAGTAAAAAGCAACTTCTCTAAACATTGATATGAAGAAAAGAGATTTTACAGAAAATACTGCAAAGTATGCTTGAAAATTACTACATTTATGTTTGTAAGATATATTTAACACGTGCAGCTTTATAAATATGCAACCAAAACAGTTCTATAAGTATAAAACTGTTTACATCTTGTTAAGTAAGAAATATACATTATTGTATTGATCAGGAGAGGTAAATATTTAGGGGGGAAAAAAAAGGAGACTCCGCAACCTCTCTGGGCAGCCCGTGCCAGGCTCTGTCACTCTCACGGGGAAGAAGTTTCTCCTCATGTTGAGGTGGCACTTCCAATCTTTCACCTGCTGCCATCACCTCTCGTCCTGTCACAGGGCACCACTGACAAGAGACTGGCCTCTTCTCCTTGACATCCACCAGAAAGGCCTTTACTGGCCTGTTACACTTTCATACTTCTGCAAAACAGAGGAAAACTATTGTAAAATGATTCCTCTAAATGAGAAATTCTATAGGTAACAGGAACTGAAATGGGTCTCAACATAATTTTCATTAGTTTAAGCTTTACTCTAACTGCATCATCACACACAGCAGTGAGATGAAGTGGAAGCCCATGCTGCTGTCCCTTGGCAGCCAGTGCTTCCATTAAAGAGGCAGAAGCACCACCCTGGCACTACATACATTGAAAGATTAAAGAGTGACTCCCTGCTTCGTTTCATCATCAAGCAGATGAGCCAGAAATATGGAAATTTAACAGGTTAGTCATCTCACCCAGAATCCTTGTAGAAGCTCTTTCCTCGCCTCCTTCACCCCTTAAAAAAAAACACGAGGCATCTGACACAAAGTCTGACCCTCTCTAACAGGACAGTATCACATCTTCAAGGGTGACACTGATGATGGAGATGGGGACAAAGGCTAGAGAGGACTGGAGAAGACTCTTGGGAGACCTTATTGCAGCCTATCTGAAGGATATCTACAAGAAAGATGGGGAGGAACTTTTTACAAGGGCTTGTAGTGATAGGACAAGGGATAATGGCTTCAAGCTGGAAGGGGGTAGATTTGGATTAGAAATTAGGAAGAAGTTTTTCACTGTGAGGGTGCTGAGACACAGGAACAGGTTGCCCAGAGCATTTGTGGGTGGTCCAACCCTGGATGTGTTCAAGACCAGGTTGGATGGGGCCATGCACAACCTGCTCTACTGGGAGGTGTCCCTGCCCATTAAAGGAGGGTTAGAAAATCTTTAAGGTCCCTTCCAAACAAAACCATCCTGTGATTCTATGAAACAGTAAGAGATACCATGGGCAAAACAAGGGCTGTAAATACTGCTTTTTTAATTATGTCAACAGTTGTGTTTGTGTCACAGGCTTTCAGTTTGTCCTCCTGAGAATCCTACACTGTCATGCAGTCCCCTTGTTTTGGGAACTCATGCAGACTGTTTGAAAAAAAAAATCTGGTTATTTATCCAAAAGAGCAAATTACAGCAGCTACTAATTGCTTGAGGATGTGTGAGAACAGTGGTGGAGTAGCAAATGCTGTAGCAGTTACTGTGGGTCTCCAGTGCACAAAGGGACTTAAGAGAGCCAGTTCTGTAAGAGAAAAACATCTGGAAAGCATCCAAAAAATACACTAAGGAAAATTTTTTGTGACAAATTCTGGTGTCAAAAGAGACTACTGTAGTAGATTAATTTTAAACAGTGTCATTTGGATTACTACAGGATGAAGAGACAAATGATCCTTTTTAGTAAGTGAAAACGTTGTAAGAGATGCATTTTAATAATTTTAATGATCATGTTTTAGAAACTTAAGAAAAACACCCTCAAAGGCTCTTCAGGAAATAGAAATGTAGGCAGGATGTTCTTAAAGGCATGAACACTGATGTGGTATGAAAGTTCAAACAAGACCCTTCCATCCAATGTATGATTCAAGCTAATAAAGAAATAAAGCCCTGCTGGGTCAATGGGAGCCTACCCATGGGTTTCACTGAGATTTCACTCCAGCAAGCCTCAGATGGAGTCCTGCTTTAATTTAAAGTTGGATTTGCAAACTCAAAACAGTACTTTTTCTTTGAGGAAGATTTCTTAAGTTGTAGTGCAACCCAGCAGGCAAAGTTAAATGCTGCTTTCCTGCCCATCTGCCAGTTTCTCACTTGTTACATCCTTCAGATCATCCCACAGCCAGCTGCTCACTGATCAGCATCACTGTGGTTACCTGCAGGTTTATTTCTGCCTCTTTCTCTACTAGATCACTCATTTCTGGTTTGTACTGTCAGCTTACACTAAATTCACCTTACCCGAGCTTGGGTCTGGAGCCAGTAAGCCTTCTGGCTCTGAAAGAACTAACCTTTCACTTGTCAACCTGTTTGACCACCTCAGCTGGTGTGTGATCACAACCATGGCAATGACCTTCTAAGCAATGCACAGAGGCTGGGGGCAAACACTGGAGCTCTGCTGATTTACCTCAGGCTTCTGTTTCCTGACACGTCCACTGGTCTCAGGAAACCTCCTCCCAGAGGCCTTCACTGCCATGTCAGTGCAAAAGGGGGCTGCCTGGCCCTCACCAAAGTCCCAGACAAGTAAGGTGCAAGTACTAAAGTGATAGGAAAGGTATGGGAAGATTAGAGCAGCAGAAATATTTTCCTTTACATCTATATTAAATAAAGCCATTTGCTTTAATGATATATATGTGCTTTTCTCTATTACTGTCCAGAGCACTTGGAAAGCAGAGCTAAAGGCTGCAAGACTAATACATCAATCAGTGAGCTTTCCAATCAATTAAGGGATCAGAGTGGGAGGGAAGCTTTTCTGTCTCTGGTGCCGCTCGAAAGGACGAGGTCACTCACACCTTGCTGTTGATGGATCTCTCTGAGGAAAGACCTTCAGCATTTAATTGAAGACTGTAATGTTAACCATGAATGAAGGGTGATGCTTCCACTAGAGTTGAGACAATGGGAACTGTGATTTGCACCCTGTCTTTGAGGGCTGCTGCTGACACCTCCTTCCTGAGGTGCTAGATTATGTGGCTCTCAGTTAGAGGTGATAAATTGCACCATTGATTGTGCAGAAATCATGGAGGGAGGTAATTTAAAAGTTTTTCAGCCATTGCCACATGATGTTAAGATCTCAACCTACTATTCACAGTAAATGATTCCATGTTGAGGCGGCGCTCCCTGTGTTTCATGAGGAAAAACTTCTTTGTGAGAGTGACAGAGCCTGGCACAGGCTGCTCAGAGAGGCTGTAGAGTCTCCTTCTCTAGAGACTTTCCAAATCCACCTGGATCTGTCCCTGTGTGGCCTGCCCTGGGTGACCCTGCTCTGGCAGGGGGGACTTGATGATCTCCAGAGGTCCCTTCCAACCCCCATCATTCTATGATTCTCTGAGAAATTAATATTCTAGCAAGATTTTTTTTCATTCTCCTGCAAGTGTTGTAATAAAATGCTCTGTAAAATTCTCTCACCAAAGCAACATCCAGCAACGCAGAATAGTGCCCTTCAAGATGTTAGTCTGGAGCCATCTGCTGGTTGTATTACTGAGCTTCAAGAGACAGATATGAAAAACCACGACTTTTTATACCAGATATTTTATAATAATTATTAAAATAACAGCATATACCCATAGATTAATCACCTAAGTATGTGGTGTTTCTTGTGTACTGGTTCTTTAGTTTTTAAATACTCAGTGAGCTTAATATAACCCAATTATCAAGTAAAAAAGAATCATTGTTGCTTTCATAAACACAATAAAAACAGAGAGAAAGAGGCCTAAGAAAGCTCTTCTTTTTCACTAATACCGAGAAGAAACCAGGGAATAAGGTAATACTAATGCTAAAATGTAAATAATTTAGTGAAGTAATCCACATACCTTTAGTTCTATTGCTGTCACAAAGAGGGTAAATAATTCTTATTGACTTATTTGATGTTTCAGAAGGTATAAAACTACACCAAAAAAAACCCAACCCCACAAACACAAAACTCCACCCCCCATAAAGTTTAAAAGCAAAACTAAAGAAAAAACCACAAAACCCCACAATGACCCACCAAAAAAAAAAACAAACCCCAAAAACCCAAACCAAAAATAAAAACCCCCAAACCACAAGAAATAAAACCCCACAATGAACAAAACAAACCAACCCATACCACAAAAAGAAGGTAAACAAAAAACCACAAACCACAGAAGAAAAAATGAAAAACAATAAAAACATTAAACAAAAAAATAATTTAAAAAGCAAACAAAAAAAAGAACAAAAAAATACACTAAAATGCACACAGGAGAAAGGAAAAACAGGTATCAAAAAAATACTAAAAAAAAATGACAAAACCATCAAAAAAATTTCCTAAACCTGCAAAGACCTAGCCACAGTATCACACAATAAACACAAACAAAAATACAAAGAAAAACAAAAAAAACCCACAAAAAAATCAGCCACCACCACCCAAAACACAGAAAAATCCCCCAAATAAACAAATCCTCTCCAAAACAGAAACAAACCGACCCAGAAATACACAGAAACACCAAAAATAAACAAAAGAAAGCTCAAAGAAAAAAAAACAAAACCACAACAAAGCAGAGAAAAATATTTTCAAAAACTAAAATTAAAAATAAACAACAACCCACGAAAGAACCACCAAATAAATCCACACAAAACCCATTACAAAGCAAAGCACCAACACCGTACTCCCCCTCCACCCTCCTGTGGGCGGCTCAGGGAGCGTGCCGAGGGGGGCGCGGCCGAGGCGGGGCTGGAGCGGTGCGGGTGCCGCGTGTGTGCGGGGCCCTGTCCGAACGGGCGGGACCGTGAATGCCCGTGAGTGTGGCCGAGTTGCGGGTGCCGTGTCTGGGCCTCGAGCGGCCGTGGGCTGGGCGCTATCCCAATGGGACTTGGTCGTGAGCGCTCCTGAGTGGGACTAAGGCCTTGAGGGCGGGTAGCGGTACAGAAGACGTGTGCGTGCGGCAGTAAACGCCCGTGGGTGGGGCCGAGGCGGGACTGAAGAGGTGCGAGTGCTGTGTGGGCACCGCCCTGTGTGCCCCCGTGGGCAGGGCTGAGGCGTGGGAAGCGTTTCAGCTGCCGTGCGTGGGCGGGTCGGGGTTGTGGCTGTGGGCGGGGCCGCGGCAGGTTGGGGGTTCCCGCCCTCCCCACACTGAGCCGCAGACGCAGGCTGTGCATAGCACACCCGCGGGCTAGAGCTGCCTCCTTCGATCGCGTTTCTTTTCTCTGGTCAGCCCCCAGCCCCCCTCTACACCCTGCCTGTCCCACAGCCCTTTTATTGTTCTAGCGCTGGCTTTGGTCTTCCTCTGTTTCTACCCCCCCTCCTCCCCCCTGCCGCTTCAGGTTTTAACCCCTTTTCGTGCTGGAGATGTTTTTGTATTTTTTCTCAGTTCTCTGGCCTAAGTTGCTGTGATATGGGGCTAAAAGTGTAGCGGCCCATCTATATAATTAGGGACATGATTTGCATAACTAGGCTTCCATAGCAGGAGTCAGAGGGGTTCAGAGCAGCCCTGTGCTGTCTCAAGGTGGGAAGGCAATGACTGATCCCAGGGTGAGAGTGTCCGTGGAGAAGCCTCTTCTCCCAGAAAAATATCTGTTCTATACAACTATTGACTTTTCCCACTGCACTCATTGAACCTGTAGAGCTGTGAACTGGTGCCTCCAGAATCCAGTATCATTTCATCAGGGGAGTTTTTTGTGCACCATGTGTGCACCATGTGATGCAGACCTAGCCAGCTGCACTGACCCAGTGAGATGCCACAGACCTGCCAGGGAAACGTGCCCCTGACAGCGAGACAGAAATCCAGAGCTTCGGAGGGTTCCATCCAGACACAGGGAAAAAGAACTCGCAACCTTCAGTTGCCTCTTGGTAAATATTTAGAGCAAAACTATCTAACTACATAAAGACACTAGAGAAACTGTGTGCTTCAGACATTAGGCAGTTCCAGCTTAAACAGTGGCAGTCAGGTTGTATATATACATATAACCACTTCTACTGGTTTTGACATTTTATTTATGACAGGGAAAAAAAATACACTGATGAAAGACAAGGCCCCTATGATTTTACTTTTGGTGACAATAAAAAAAAAAATTAAAAAAAAATCCCCTAGGCTGCAAGACATAAGGATGCCAAAAAGCACAGGCAGATTTGCCAAAGCTTTTGGCTGCACCAAAGCGCACTGAGGAACACGATTTTATGACATCTCACCTGTTGCAACCGAAAGCCTTGAGTCCAGCGATGCCATTAGTTTCTGGAAGAGGTGCCATGGAAGGAAACGTGCTTTGGGAAGGAAAGTGGATACTTGGGAGTTTTTGTTTTGGTTGGGGTTTTTGTTTTTTTGGTTTTTTTTTTAGTAAGTGAACAGTCTTGTTGCTGGTGCCCTCTACTGTCAAGTAAATCGTTTCTGAAGAGCTGATCTGATGTTCCTGAAAGTCAAGTGCTTTGAAGGAGAAAGATTTCCATTCTAGAGAATCTCTTTCCAACAAAAGTGAAACACTGCACACTGTACATTGAGGAAAGGGGACATTATTGAAGCTGTAACTCGCCAAAACCTCACTGGGACTCGCAATCAGTAGCTCTTGCTAACACTTATGGTGCAGCCTGTAAAACATGGAAGCGACACCGATTTGTATGTCCTGCTTGTCCATGTCTCTCCTCTTTGATCTTCGAGCACAGGTATCAGTTTCTCAGCAAGGTTATCAAGTAATCCTGTAAGAGACCTTAAAAACTTACCGACTGAAAAAGCACAAGGCTTTTTCTTTTCGTCCCCGCCCAGCAGGGGACACCCCCGCAGCCGCCGAACAGGCTCGCAGGACTCACTTGCAAGTGGCCCCGGTCCCCACACACCGCAATCTGGACACCCAGCCACGCACAGCGCTGTGTTGCCTCCTGCCCAACCCCGCCCATTCCCAGCACTCCGCAGGTGCCTCCACCACCTGTGCAGCAGAGCGGCCAGAGCCCCGGGCACCGGCTCCACGCAGGCGGCACGGCCGTGGCGCTTCCTTGCTGCAGACAGCAGCGAGAGCGGTCTCGCACCGCCGGTACCGGGCCCCAGCGCTGCTGTTCGGACGGTCCCAACACACACGCAGGCCCGCGGCCCGGCCGAAGCTGAAGCCGCATAAACCACACAAAACCCGCAACAAAATTGCCCCTCGCGTCGCACGCACCCGACTGCCCCAGGCACCGACAAAGCGCATCGGAGGCTTCGCGTCCAGCGACTGCACTTCCCGGCGCGCCCCGGGCACCCAGGTGGCGGAGCGGCAGCTCCCCGTAAGGTGACAGAAATCCTGGTCTTCCCCGCTCCTCGTGGGGACACCGACCCCCACCTCCCCGCCAACGCACAGAGAAATCCCACCGAGCCCTCCTGCAGCAGCTCCGCAGTCCGGAGTCCTTCCGCACCCTCTCCGCGCCTTCGACACAGACGCCGTGGACGCCCGGCAGGCGCGGGGTTTTCCTTTGGATACTCCGGTAGGTCGGCCGGGTCCCGTTCACCTCCCACGGTTAGGCCCACGCGCGGATATGGCACCGCCCCCCGGCACCAGCCGCACACACACCCGCAGCCAGCCGCGCCCCCGCTCACAAGCGCTCACGGCACGGCCCCTCCGGCTCCAGTCCCACACTGCCCTGGCACCGCAACCTCAGGCCACGGCAACGCCCACCCCCTTTTCCGCTCCTCCCGCTCGCTCTCGCCTCACGGTCCTTTTCACTCGCCACGGATGCCGATTCCTTCTTCTCCCCCGGCATCCTCCGCTAAGGCAGAGAGGATGCGCTCAGGACCACGAAGCCCCGGCTCCCCCGCCAGGAAGACAGAGGGACACCACCTGAAGGGGCTCTCCACAGCACCACCCGGCCCCCTTATCCCTCCAACCGCGAAAAAACCCAGCAGATCGGCTTTTCTCACCTAATTGCTGCTTCCGTGCTCCTCGAACGAGCTCCGTCCGTGCTCTACTTGCTCTGGGCTCTTGGCCGCCGCCGGCAGGGGCTTAACTGTGGGTTCCCTCTGCGACGATCCGCTCCTCCCGGGGACGGCACCCACAGATGCCACATCCCAGAGATGGTCCATGTCCCCGCCCCGAGAAGTCCGCGGACTCTCGCCAAACGGCACCGCCCCGCCCGCCCCTTGCCCCGCCGGTTCCCTCTCCCCTTACCCTCAGGCGCCCGCTATCCCACACGCACGAGCGTGACCGTGACTGGTCCGTCAGCGCGACCTCTTCCCGCTCTTGTCCCGCTCGGGGCCGCGCTCGGTCAGTTGCCAGCAAAACCTCCTTAGGCTGCAGCAGACGATGTGCTGGCTGCCGAGAGACTTTCATGGAGTTTCCAAAGGCCCCGCAGCCCCCAAGGCGATGCCGCCCCCGCCGCGACCCGAGCACAGACGCAGGGCGACGCTACCCGCCCGGGAGGGCGCTAGGACCCGGGCGGCGCCGCAGAACAGTCCCCACTCCGCACCGCCAGCTGGGGAAGAAGGAGCCGGGGCGCGAATGGGCCGGCAGCGCACCCCCCGGTGACCCCCGCAGCGGGGCAGCGCCCGGCCCCCGTCAGAGGGGAGCAGGAACATTTGCCTCGCGCCCTCACCAGAGGTCACAAACAGACCACGCTTGTTTTAAACGTGGGGGAAAAAAAAAAGCCCAACAGGCCCAGTGCCACCAGTATCCTTTGCTTTCATGTTTACCACTAAAAGAAACAGACAGATAGTGCTGCTTTTCTCTTAAGGTGCCGTATCTCCCCCATTTGAGTCCAGCAACACAAATCAATGTATTTCAACCCCTGTCCACTGCAGCAAATTCAACCACCGAAAGACTATCAACTGCCCCATTTTTTGCTGTAACATCTGTACTCGAGCTACCATCTGCTCTATTCCGTTACTAATAGTTCCCCAACCATCCACTTCTCAGCTGTAAAGCTTTTGTTACAGATGCAGCACTGAGCTTTGTTTCCCTGTGATTTCAAGATACCAAATACCTCTGGCAAACTATTATTTTCACAGTTTATTTCTCTGACCTTGGCAGCTTTCAGAATCAAGGGACAGGGTTTTCCCAAGACTCTGGATTACCACGAAAGGAAGAAGTGACTCTTAATTTAATTCAACACACGAATTTATACAGTTCCAAATGTCACATTTTGCAAACTCCTGGAATTTAATTCGTTACTTGTTCTCGTCAATTCACATGGACCTAAGAGAGAAGCTTAAGAGTAATCTGACTTTAATCTGTTCAGTCTAATTATGAGGCTTAATAGTACAAAATATTTATTTATAACCTGAAGTGACTACTCTGGATGTTAGTTCTGCCGGTGAAAGGAATGAACACAGTGCTACAGAAAAGATAACTCTGGAACAGGTACTCTTAGGGTAAGACCTCCAATTCTCTTAGCTAGAGCTTCAGGGCTTAGAAGGTTCCAAGAAGATAGCTGCTGAGAGATAGCCAGTATCTGAAAACACTTCTTTTTTCAGAAAAAAAAAGAAAAAAAACAGAAGGGAAAAGACAGTTCTAGCACAAGCAGAGTCATGATATAGATGCACAAGGTTTCTGGTGATGCAAGCCCGGTACCTCACTTTGTATGCAATTATGGATAAACTGATACAGTCATCCAGGCAGCTCGGCGGACAAACAGGTTTCTGGGCATTCCAGGTTGTAGCATCTTGGGGACAGTTTCACTTCCTTAATAAAGAAGGGTAAATGCATAAAATTTAAAGTACCTGGCACTGCAGATCCCTTTCTGCAACCCTGCAGGAGGCTGGCTTCTTGGGAGCAGAGCAGCAGAATTCCAAAGGAACACACCAGCTGAATAGGATCCCAACAGAAAGAGTGGAGAACAGAAGAAAACTGTGATAAATGCTCAGTTCAGCTTCCGAACGCAACAGATGAAGCCACCAGTTGCTCCAACACTGGATGCTGACAACTTAATACTAAGGAATCTTTTTCACAGTATTAACCAAGTAATTTAGTGACTTTGATAAAAGCCAAATACTTAGAACTACTACAAATGCAGAAGCTCTGGTTTAGAAAAAAAACAACAAGTTTAGCATTTTCAAGATTTCAACATTTCTTAATTCATAAAAATATCAACAAAAGAGAACTGTTAACAACAGACTACTGGGAAAGCAATCCAGGTGGAGAAGTGGGCATAATCAGATCTGCTTTGCCAGGAATGTGTAAGTTTGAAATAGTTTTTACAGTAGCTGTACTTTCACATACTGTTTTACTGCTTGAAAGGCACAATGGAATGAAAAATACACCCTCTCGGACAGCCACCTGAGTATTAGTAAGGGATAAAATAACATTAAGAAAGCAGAGCTTCAACAGCAGTTCATTTCAGAGGCTGTGAATTTTAAATGATGTCAGTGAGGCAGTTTTCCCCTCAACACAGGGAAGAGCACAGTCCTGTCAGACACACTGCTCAGCACTCTCAGATCCTGGGTCAGCGCCACTCGGATCTTAAGAGGGGACGCGCCGAGCCGGGCGGGGCAGGGCGGCCGCGGGAAGTGGCATTTCTCCCGCTCCTGCCGCAAGCTCGGGGTGCCCGGGAAATCAACCCCCACCCCCAGTTCGGGGGTCTCTCCGGCGTCAGAAGGCGACCCTCAAGACACACCCGCTTACCTGCGAGGCCGCAGCTCCCAGCCCAGGCAGCTCCCAGCCCAGGCAGCTCCCGCAGGGGCCGCCCCGCTCCAAGACTCAGGCTCAGCCGCAGCCCCGCCCCGCCCCTCCCAGCAGCGCCCAGCGGCTGAGTGCGGCCAGCGAGAGGAGAACCCCCTCACTCCCTGCCCGACATGGGCAGCGTCCAGAAGCTTCTGCCGGCGGAGGCGTCCCATTGGTCGGGAGCTGTGTCTGCCACAGCGGGGCCACGCCCAACGCCCCCCGCGCGCCCCCCCCCCCCTCGCCCCCTCCCCCCCCAGCTTTAACCCTTCCTGTGCCGCGCCGGCCTCCAGCCCGTGGCGCCGAGATGCGGATGCTGGACGGGACTGGAGCGGACTGGGAGAGGGCTCGGAGGTTGTTACGGGGCACTGGGACATACTGGAAGGGACTGGGAGAGGACTGGAGGGGAACAGGATGGAACTGGAAGGGAATGGGAAAGGACTGGGCAGAACTGAGATATACTGGAGGTGGTTATTGAGCAGGGGACTTAATTGTGAGGAATATGGAAGGAACTGGCCGGGATCCTGGAGAAACTGGGGGCACTGCAAAGGTATTTGACGGCACTGAGACTGAACTGGGAGTGAACTGGAATGATACTGGGAAGCACTGGGAAGAAATGGGAGTGTATTTTGGGACACTGGGACTATACTGGGACATACTGGGCTACAACCAGGAGGGCTATATTGCATGGGGAGTGGGAGGGGGTTTAGGGTCACTGCTGTACTGGGAGGCACTGGGAGGCAGTCTGGGGTCACTGGGCTGTAATGGGAAGGACTTCAAGGGGGTTTGGGGTCACAGGGCTACAGTGGGAGGCAGTGGGAATTTAGTGTTAGTGGACTATACTGGGTGGCATAGGAAGGTGACTTGGGGGGTAGTGCCTCTACTGGAAGGTGTCTCACCCTGGGGATCCCTGACCCTGAGGTCATGTCACCGTGGGGGTCCTTGACGCTGGGGGTCCCAGACTCTGTGCATCTCTGACACGAAGGGTCCATGACTCTGGGGCTGTGTCACCCTACAGATCCCTGCCACCAAGGGTGTCTCACAGCAGGTGTCCCTCATCCCTTGGGTCCCTGACCTCAGGGGTATCTCATAATGGAGTTCCCTAAGTCTGGTGGACTCTCAACCCATGGGGGCCTGGACCCCACGTGTGTCTCACACTGGAGGTCTCTGACCCCACAGGTCCCTGATTCCAGGGGTGTCTCACCCTGGGGTCCCTGACCATGGGTATCACTGTCCCAGGGGTGTATCACATTGGGTGTCTCTATCCTGCAGGTCTCTGACCTCAGGGTTGTCTCACCACAGGTGTCACTGAGCCCAGGGGCATTTCACCTTGTGGGTCTCCGACTATTCCAAGCATCTGCTCCTCTCAGCCCTCACTTGCCTTTATCTGTACACACCTGCCACTCTGGGCTCTTAATGGCCTTTTTAGAGCTGTCCAGGGACAACTGTGTCAAAAGTTGTCACAAGTACAGCCATCTCCTGACAGCAGGACAATGGCACAGTAGAGATACAGTGGTTGTTGCAGAGAACTCCTTGCCCACTGCTGTGTTCTGTCCAGCTCCCCATGGGACCCTGACATGCTCCAGGGGTGGCAGGTGTTGCTGCACTCCCAGTGTCCACAGCTGGCTGGGGGCACTTTTGGGTTGGTGCTTGCTGCCAGATTTTCAGCAGGCTCAGCAGTAACATCAGAGATGTGAACACACTCAGCTGAGAAGACACTCCCTGTCAGAGGTTACAGACTTCTGGTAGAATACAAATTCTTATCCAGTTTCCTTCTCACTTTACCTTGTAGCTCATATTTCATATCCTAGAGGAAACCCCTGTCTTTCTGACATAAAGAAGACTACTCAGATATATCTGCTACAGCTGAAGCCTGCATTTTGTTACTGAAATCAATACCCACTCTATAAAGAAACCAGGCAAGCAGCTCTGTGGGCTCTACATGTCCCACCAGCTTGAGGATCCTCCCAACTGGTCTCGCAGAGGCCCAGGACCATTAACATGGGCAATGTGTAGGACAGCCAAGTGCTTCATGAAGCTGAGATTTGTGGCAGCGCTTCGTGCTAGATACTGAATTATCAAAGCCTAAACCATCAGCATTGTGAATGTTGTGGCCCAAAAACCTAATAAACAGATTTGAGTTGTAGCCAAGATCTGTTGATTGTCCTGGCTGCTTCACCTACCTCACTGTTTGCTCCCCAGCCTTCCACTTGAAAATGCAGAATTACCTTGTTTTAAAATCTTTTCCATTATACCCATATTAGCAATCTGGACAGGCTCAGTGCCCATCCTCTGACTCTAAGGGCCAGTGTCACCACCAGCTTGTGTCCCCTTGGCAGCATTCTCCTTCTCTCCTACAAGTCTCCACGCTGCCTACTGGGAATGGTTTCTGGTTTGTGCCTGGGCATTGCCTGAGGAATACTGGCTGCATGGACCCAGCCATCCCAAGAAGTTTGCTATCAGCATGAACAGTCACTCATCAGTCACCACTTCTGCCCTGTTTAGTCCATTATTTTTGTATCATAGTTAACAAAAAAAAAAACAAACCAACAAAAAAAAAACCCAACCCCTCTCCCCCCCAAAAAAGGAAGTGTTTTTCATACAGTGTTGTTAAAGGGAACAAAGTTATGAAATATTATTTCTTCGAATACAGACGTAAGGCAACTGTACAACAGTAAAGCAGAGTGGGGAGACCATGAATGAGTCTTTCCAAAAACAAGCACAAACTGCATTTTAGGAGTTTTTAGACCATGATTTTAGGAACAACTAAAAAAAACTAAAACCATAGTAACCACACCTGGCAGCCTAACTGTTATTTACTGGGAAATGTAAACTCCAGAGGCAATGTTATGTTCTTCAAGAGTGACTGTCAAATTAAAAACAATAGAAAACATATTTGCATTTCAGACCTATTTGTTTTCTAGTGTTATATGGAAGAAACTGCAAAACAGATGCTATTAGCACTATATTTTTTCTTTTGCCTGGTGTGCTGACAACCTCCAGGGCTATTTTGGTAGATGTTCTGCACAGCAACAGGAAGGAGAAAACATTTTTTGAAAGTGTGATTGTAAACTCACAAAATAGTAGCTTGGGAACTTGGCCACTTGTCCCTGAAGGTGCCCTCATTTTAAACCAACAAACTCACATTAAACTCTCCAGAATCCACACCCTCACCGAGTCACTGTTCCTCAGCTGCAAACAACCTTAAAACAGTCTTTAAAAAAACCTGTCAGTGCTGGAGGGGCTGTGCTACTCAAGAAACAGAAAGGTTATTCCCTTCTTTATTATCCAAAACCCTTAAACTTATTTCCTTATGTTTGGGTGGGTTGTTTTTTTTTTGTTTGTTTGGTTGGTTTTGGTTTTGGTTTGTTTTGCTTTCATAAGACAAATACAACAAAGAGCAACTTCTGCCCTTCTAACTTCTGGCTTTGCTAGAACCCACTCCTCAGTCTGCTGAAGCATTGATCTCTGGTGTAACAAGCCAGCTTAAGAGCTGCACTTGGCCCCCTGCACAACTGTGAATGGATGCAGGCTTTAGCATTATGTTCTAGGGTGGGTTTTCTTCCTGTGGGATTCTGGCATCATTTGGTGAGCAGAACAGCCAGTGACAACTTGGTGAGAGCCTGCTCAATAATCTGATCTCTCCTTAGTTCTGCCTGTGCTTATATGTCCTTATACAACAAATGTTGCCCCAGCTCTGCCCCACACCATCATGCTATTGAAACCTGTAACATGATGAATATATGCAAGAGGATCAATTAAGAACAAGTCCTGTGGCATAATTTTGCAGGTTGTAGTAAAAGCAAAATAAGGACACTCATCCTATCACCTGAATTAATGTACGTTACCACATGCTCATTAGCAAGTTTGATTAACACTCTAAATCCACAACATGCCCTTCTGCTATTCGAGCTGGAGGATTAAGTCTGCCAGTGGCAAATTGCCATGATGCAGATGAGCAGTGCGGGGATTTGATGGCTTCTCGCTGTTATTTGTTGACAAAGGCCAGTCGCGGGTGCAGCTCCGCGTTCCCAGGAGACATCCTGCTCCGCTCAGGTCTGCAGAAGCCACCAGCCCCTCCACCGTTCCGCTGCCTTGCCCTGGATTTGGGCGGGATTTGCAGAGAGCGCGCAGGGTATGAGGAGAGGGGAGCGAGGGCAGAGCAGCAGGACAGCTCTCCAGCAGCAGCTGGCCCTGGGGCCACCTCGGCCGCGTGGCCAGTCAGCACCCCGAGGGGCAGTGAGGCCTCCTCCATGTCTGAGAGAGGAATGGCGGTTGATGACGAGTCGCTTTGCTGCCTTTGCTCTTTCCGGGCAAACCTTACACTCCTTCCCTCAATCCACTGTCTCTTTCTCTGTGCCTTGGTCAGGAACCCTGTTTGACGCTTTCTCTTGTTTCGTTCTCTCCTCCCCACCCCCCCCTCAAATCCACAGCATATCTCCCCCTGCAGGCTGCACGCCCCTTACTCCCGGTCCTTCCAGCTGCTGTAGGAGGAGCCTTGCAGCACTATGTGCCTGCACCAGATGCTGCCCGACCTCCCTTTCCCGACCTCCCTTTCCCGACCGCCGCGGCCGCCCCTTCCAGCCGCCGTTATTTCACCGCCTCCTCCATCCCCGCGGGCTCCCTCCCATTCGCCATCCCGCCCCGCCCGCTTTTCCTTCCTACAGCGCCTCGTCTACTCCTTCAAGTACAATTCCCTCTCAGCCAGGCAAACCTCACCACAAGCTCGGTCCGATGCCGCTTTCCTACGTTATTAAAAACAGATAAACGTAACAAGCGGTGCGCTGACTATATTTGGGCTTTCACACACAGCCCAGCCCCGCATGGCACGAGGGCAGCCCCCGGCCGCTGCGGGTTTGCGCTGCCTCCCCTCTGGCTGCTCTCAACCCCAGCGGGATGGGACTCTGGGTTGACCGTGTGCGCGGCTGCGGCGGCGGGAAACTGCCGACCCCGCCCCCGCCACGTCGGCCACCGCCCCCGGCCCGCTGAGGGGTTTCGCGGTTCCATAGCGGCAGCGGCCGCACCTCTTTGCCGCGGCTGGGCGGGCCCGCTCGCAGGCCTGAGGGCTTTGCCTCGCAGCCGGGAAGGAAAGCGTCAGGGCGAAGGAAAACTGATGAGAGCGAATCTTCGTTTCTCAGCCCGGAGGATCCTCAGTTACCCCAGACAAAAACTCTGGGGACAGCCTGTGAGAAGGCACAGCCCTCGGGGCTCTCTCAGTGCCCCAGTTTCCAACCCAGCAGTTCTACCCCGGGCAGGCTGGCGACACCAGCTGGCGTGTCCCATAGCGACGCTGGTTTTCCCCAGGAGAATTTCACGTCCCCGTGCAAAACACAGCGGTGGTTTTCCAGCGCTTGCTGTGGAGTCGGGCGCTAGAAAGTATTGTCCAGCAGATAGGCGTGTGCCACATCATGGCAATGGTCTGTCCCCGGTGTCCTAGTCACTTTTGGGAACACTGGTTTCCAGGACAGCTCTTTTCCGCGTGTTGACCAATGCTGCACTCTGAACCATTAAAGTTTTTGCTACAATATGGGAATTTTGTGGAAAACTCAATGATTAGTTCCTCTCCGAAGACCCCATTGATGAGCAGTGACATCAAATTAGTCTGAAGCAAAAATCAATATTCAAAGATACCTCTATTTTATTTTATTTTTTTTAATACACAAGCAACATTTCAGTCACGAGAAAGACCAGGAAGTCCAGAAGCAGAGTTAACTGAACCCTGCTAATTTTGCTTGCAATTTTTGTACTGAAATCTTCCATGGAAACAGAGAACAAAATGTTCTTAGAAACAACAAAGTTGTTGAAATGATAGACGACATCATTTCACTTAAAAAAAATCAAGGCCGTTAAATATAGGCATCGACAGCGTATTGCTAGCGTGTGCATAACTGCAGGAATGATGTCGTTTGTTATTTCAGGAAACTTAAAGAAACCCACTGCTTCCAAAGGGATTCACTCAGTTATTTACTCAGAAGAGTAAATACATCCTACACAATCCCTGTGCACTTTGTTTAAAAATCAGCTTTGGGAATCTGGGGATGGGCAGCGTCTGCCACAGCTGAACTATATCCACACACTGCCTTGTGCTGGAGCCTGCTGGCTGTGTAATTGTACAAACTCCTTTGATATTTTACTTATTATGTTGCAGCTAAGAGCTCTCACCTAAATTAAATAGATTAATAAGTTGCTTTCCAAGCATATGTGAAGATTAGAAACCCCTGAAGGTTCCATTTATGGGCTATTAATTATATTATTATTATTATTTATGTAATACTCTTCTGTGCTAAGTACTTGTGACTCTGTGTGCTTAAGGAGCTTACTGGATGGATTCCAAAGCAAGGACGTTGCAAAGCAGGAGAGGAAAGAAAAAGTCTGCTGCTTCTTAGAGGAAGGCAGTATGTTACTTTGGGCTTGTGGAAGGAGTTGTTGTCTTTAAGCATACAGAAAGAGGGATGGTAGGTGGGTGTCATGTGTGTGCCAAGTGAAGCTAGTGGGAACAAGAAGCTAAATTCCCAATGGGGGCTGAAAAGGTGCCAGCAGTTCCTAAGATGTTTCAAAGCACCTTAGCTTTTAGCTGCTCTCATAACTAAGAGCATCCACATGTTTGAAATAAGAGACCTGTTTCCTCCTGAAATGCCTGGCATCAGCCAACCCAACAGGGATCTCTCTGAAAAAGCCGTGTGAAGGAGAGAGCCACAAGTTAACCCCAAGGGACTTAGGCTCAGATTCTTAAAGGTAATTAGGTGCCTTTAAATACAAGTTAGACATTTAAATCTTTGAGGCTCAGGATCTTACTTAACTAACTCTGGACTGAAGGAAGTCTCCTTAACTGATTCACAGCCCTGAACCTTTTCTGGGATTTGTTTTCTCTTTCTGAAACTGGAGAGAGCATAATTTATTATGATGACAATTAGGCTGGTGGGGTGAGGACTCTAATAGTCTATTGGAAACAAGGGATAGAAATGTGGGTTGGATAGGAAATGTTATAATGATTGGTCTCTTGTGGGGAAAAAACCAACAACTTGCTTTTTGGTCAGTACTGAGGTTTTCCTAATGTAAAAAAGCCAGTTCAAATAAGGAGAGAAAGGCCTAATTTACCCTGTACTCATTTCACACCTATATTCCCCTATTCTGGAAATATGAAAGACTTGCTTTTATTCCACAGGCATAAAAATCTTGAAATTGAAGTCAGAATAATTTACACTACACATAGGAATCCTATAGTATTTTAAATCACCTCCCTGAAATATTTGTATGCCACCTCTGGTTTGGGTCTTGGGCACACACTGCATTCCACACGCCAGCTGAAGGATCACAGCCTGTCCTAGTTTGGGTGAGAATAGATCAAATTCTATTCAGTGATTCTACTTTTCAGCTCAGTTCTTCTCACTCCCTGCACTGTCTGAAGTCAGCAGCTGTTTGCCCAGGCAGTGGCTGCTCCCAGCAGTGAGAACATCCCATGGTTAGAGTCAGTACCCAGGGTTGGGGTGCAGACCAAGGCCACTGCTGGGGCTTGTGCACCACAGAGGGGGTGAAGACAGTGAAAGGTGGCACCTGCGGGGGGGGAGTGGCCAGGACAGGGGATCCCAGACTGCCCAGTGAGGACAACTCTGTTGACCCTGATCAGTGTGTCCTGAATCCAGCACCAGAATCCAGCCCCTGAACACAGCTCCCATCTGCTGCTGGGCCCAGTCTGGGACTTTCCCAGTACCTGCTCCACAGCATCAGTGGTGACAGTGATGTAATTACCATCAGGGGTTGGGTTCCATAGTGGTTTTGTACATATTAGTATACATTCCATTAATATTATTATTGTTTTCATTACATCTGTTCTAGTTTCCTTTTCAAATGGCTGAGTCTTTCTCCCATATTCCCTTTCTCTGCCCCTCTGGCAAGGGAGGAGGGTTAACAGAGAGTGGCTGTTACAGGTCTGAGGGGCCACCCTGACCCTAACCCCTGACACAATCATAGTAAGAGAATTGCTGTAGCTTGAGAACTGTGTGGGACGGCCATAAACACTCCCACACAGGAGCTGCTGTACGGGGAGCGTTCACCACGGTGACTGTTGTGGTGTAGGAGCTGTGGAACAACTTAAAGGCATTCAAAGGGCTGCTAAAACAGAGCAAGTTCTTGATGTGTGTGTATCCTTGAGAATCCAAGCAGAAAAAGAGCTGCCAGGGTATGCTAAGTCTCTTCTGCACCTCTTCCCCCAGCTGGGCCTTTGAGAGGTGGACACCACTCGGTGTTTGGTGTCGTGTTATCCAAGTCAGCAGCCGTGGTGCAACTCCAAAGGGTTTGCATAGCAGGAAGTGGTAGGTGGAGACATCTCAAGGGCTGGAGCAAGGCTAAGATACATCTGCCAAAGCAACTTGGGTAGGTGGGTGGGAGGATGAGGCCAGAACATGCCTAGCAAGAGAAGCCTTCCCAGGGATGAACACAGCTGAGAGGCAGAGTGCTAGGGAGAGTGTAACTGAGCAGCAGTGGCTAGGTGGGCTTTGTCCAGTGCCCAGTTTAAGGTCAGATGTGGAATGCATTGCCTTCCATTTGTTGTAAAGAGATAAGGGACATGTATGAATCTCCTCTTGCTCTCTCCACATGGAAGAGGAAACTTTATTGAACAAAGACATTCTTTCCTTAAAGCCAAACCAACCTTTTCACTCCTCCCAGTATCCCTTTCAGTGTTTATGGATTTTGCTGTTGTTACCACTAAAAAAAGTGGGGAACTCCAGCCTCTGCTGGAGCAGAAAATCATTATGAACTGAGACCTAGCCTTCAGCTTAGAGATGGAAAGTGAGTGTCAGCTGATAGGGATGGAAATTCCAGCTGTGCTTTCTTCTTTACTGAGCCCAGCTTCTTCTTGAAGCCAGCTCAGGAGGAGCATAGCTAGAAGGCCTGGTGGTACCTTTCTAGGACTGAGTTGAGTGGAGCTAGTGGCCACTGCTGCCCATGGGGGTTTAGGGAAGATATTAGGGGTAGAGGGAAGATACTTGGGGTGTAGGCTGATCAGAGGCCATACCTCTACTACATCTGATCACTTACCAACTTCTCAAAGGGAAAAAAATACATTATTATTAGGTCCTTATTTTATTAGGAAATCTTACAACAGTAATTAGGAGGTCTGCCTGTGGGTCAAAATAGTTCTCAGAAAGTTGCAAGAACTTGGTACAAAGCACTAGTACAATAGAAAAATCAGAATTCCAGACAGGAACTGTAGATTTGCACAATCACTGGCATTGTCAGTTCTGTCCAGGAGCTCACAAGCTGGTCTAACATGGAGGTAGAGGTGGTTTTGCTAGACCTGGAAAGCCACAGTATGTCAGCTCCAGGCTCAAAGGCAGGGTTTTTTTTAATCCACAGCAATCTTTGACCTTAATTGTGAGATGTTCCTAAAGCCTGTTACTCAGCAAAAGGCCAGTAGAGCAAAAGCAGATTAGACAGTTGTTAAACCTTTTGGTGGTGGTTTGTTTTTTCTTTCCTAATTGAGTTATATGGGTTTGGTCCCTATGTTCTGAGAGCAGTAACAAATGTTTATCACAGGAACATACTCTCTACAGACTTAAGAAAGATCATTTGTATTTTTAAAAAAAGCAAACTGCTTTTTTTTTGTTGCTGCAGACAAACAGGCTCTCCCCCCTTGACTGGAGAATACAAAGAAGCTAGAGAAACAAGTCTGCCTGCTGGAAATTGAGACATTTCTATATTCTTCTGCAAAAACAAAACTGAAAGCACAGGAATCTCAAAATCCTGAAGCAAATCTAGGAAAAGTGTACTTCAGACTCTTGGAAGGGAAAAAGGATTCATTTGACTTACAATAGGAAAAGACAATTATTTCCCTTTGTTTAAGACTCTGTGGAGAATTCCTTATTTGGAAACTACGTGCAGTTTGGGAGAATCTCTTTGCTGTTTTCTAAGGGTGTGTTTCTAACTGTGAGAGCAGCCTAGATTTTAAAGACAGAGGGGTTTTTTTCCCCACTAGGAATGCACTTTACCAAGCTGCTGCTCTATTCAGATGAACATTTGTCTTCAGTTTCAGTGTTGAATATAGTTATCTCTTTGGAGAATACAGGTTGAATGACCAACTTATTAACATCCTCTTTAGATCCTAAACATGGATCAGGCAGATAGTAGTTTTATTCATCTACCTGAAATTTACCTTGATTAGGAAAATCCAGGACATAGCAAAAGATGAGAAATTATGCAGCTGGAATAAATTGTCTCCATGTAAAGTCAGTGTTTACCATGGCTCCCAGAGTGTTTTGCATTCATTCACTCAAAGTGATAGCACGGAGTTGGATAGAATGAGGGTTTTATGCATTGCAGCAAATTAAAAAATGTCAAAATGACTGGGAAAGTTAATTAGGATTTATGTGTTGAGCTAATGCTTAATCACGTTTGTCAATAGCAAGTGAATCTGCTAGAGACGAGGAATCGGGTCAGATCCCAAATCCCTGTTATAACACTGGTAATGACATTATAGCCACCCTAACTTTGTTCTAAAAGTAGGCTGTAAAATGTGCTCTGGGCTGAAATATAGTGTATGGAATGAGATTTTCCTGCAAACCTGTTTCTGGAGGGCTAAAATTCCTGTCTGCTCTGGGGCCAAGAAACAAAACAAAAACCCCAAACAATTCTGAGGAAAACAACATTAGAACTCCATACAGGGGGGGGAAAAAACCCTATGTAACTAAGTTTGCATTTCTCATGGTCTCATTAACCTGTAGGTGCTTCTGACTTCTTCATTTCTGCAGATGGCAGCTGCATCTCCTTGCTCACCAAAAAGTTCTTTGGGTCAAATATGAAACAACTGTTTGGCTGCCTGAATTGCACTGACTATTGGCATGTTAGTGTTTAGAACATTGGATTTTCCTCTTCTGTGGCTGTGCTGTTCCTCAGAGGGGATCCACCTGTTCAAGAGCCAAGTGGTGTAATCTGGGCAGATGCAGAGGGAAGTTGTGCAGGTAAGCGGACTGGCACGGGATTTCTCTTGCTCACATAACAGTTGTGGTCAGATATCCTCTCCAGACCTAAAGAGCTTATGGGACAGAAGAAATCACAGGTCTTTATCCCATTCTGGTACCATTTGACCTGCACGTCAAATGCCTTGCTTCCACATTCTATAGGTGGTTAGGAGGTGCAGCTAAGAAAGGTGCAGGGTGTAGGCTGCACATGGGCATGTTTCTCTGAGCACCATGAAGAGCCATGAAGAGCTGTTCCTGAAGCAGCTGAGGGCTGGGCTGCACTGTCAGCCCCCCCCCCCCCAAAGACTGAAGGTGAAATTTGGCATCTGCATTGAAAGATGATAAATAAAATAAACTTTTTTTTTTCTTTTTTGGTCTTTACTTCTAAACCTGAACTTTCTCCTGAAAAGTACTTCAGCAGCTGAGGATGTTGAAGAGTGAAGAGACAAAATCATGACTGTAGGACACCTCAGCTCCCATATCCCTCCTTTTCAGTGCACTTTGTTGGGTTTTTTCTGTCTCCACATCAAGCTCCAGCAAAAAGCCTCTGTACAGCTGCAGAGAAACGCGAGAAATAAGCTTCAGCCTCCTGTTACCTGGAGCCCTGTGCCACAGGCCCATCCCACTTGGCAGCCAGGCAGAGCAGGGCTGCACCCACCCATGCTAGGGGCACAGGTTGGCCTTTATAACTCCATACTTAAAACAGAAATGCTTCCTGATTACTCCCTGTGATAGCATGAAACTAGTATTCCAGAAAACAGTGGAAGTTCAAAAGAAAAAGGAATGCTCAAAGTGCTGATGCAATGTCAGTGTCATGTGGCTACACAGGCAATATGGTGGCAGAGAAGCCACCAAAGGAAGCCAAGTAGTAAATTTTACACCCCCTCACAGTGGTTCTGTACCTCTGCATGCATTTTGGTCATAGCTGTTGCTAATTCTTCAATTAAAATCAAATGGCAACATAAACACATTCCCAGGATTTCATCAGAAGGGTTCTTTGGTGTTTCAAGGGACTTCTCTGAGGAGCACTTGCCTGTGGCAGATTTCTGTGACTCCTAATCTATGTCAGCCTGTTTTACACTGGCTTCTCCAGTCCTGAATCCAAGAATGTTTTGTTTATTTAGTTGGTGGCAGATGTGCCAAGTTTGAGGATTAAAAAAAAACCCAAACTTTTTCCCTAACCCCCCCCAACTCAGGTGCTCCCACACTGTGGTTATTTATTTTGGGCAACATTGTTAGGTTCTTTTATTTGCTTTCTGGTTTCTAACTTGAAGGTGAACCTGACTCACATTTTCCAAGTGCTATGCAAGCTGGAGGGCTTAATTTTTTCTTTTTTTTTCTTTCTTTTTTTTTTTTTTTTACTTTGTAAAGTCCTGTTCTGCTGCAACTGCTCTATTCCTGCAATTCGGATCTTAAGGAGGACAATCTATCTAAAATGATCTGCACCAGAACCCACAGAAGCTGGCACCTCCCCTTGTACAAAACAGGGAGCTCAGGAGTGGTATTGTTGGAAGATGAGAACAATAGGTATCTATACAAATTGCTGCATCAAAATACCATGTTTGAGGCAGAAGAAAATTTCAGCTAGTATGTAATTCCAATTTTCATGTGATCTTTGGATAAAACAAACCACTGCTGCTCTACAACCAAGCCAACAATTACTGAACAAGCATCTATAATGAGGACAGGCCAGAAAGGGAACCAGCATCCAACCAAACCTCCACTCACGAAGAACAAGTCTTGCAGAAGATGAAGGTAGATTTCTAATTTTAAATACAGCTCCCACTTGTATTGAACTCTGAAGTGTGGCTCCATGGCTTTCTGATACCTGGCCTTTCTCCCCTCAAGGTGTACGTTCTCTGGTGACTGCAGCTCCTCCCCAGCCAGTTTGACAAGTCAATCACCCCAGTCCCTCCAGCCTGACTCATCTCACTTGTTCAGGACCCATTACAGTTACTGCTCTTACGGTTCTGGCTATAAAACTATTCTTCTATAAAGAACTGGAGAGTAAAAATTTTTATCCACGTGTACACAGTGAATTTCCACTCCCTCAGATGCCACAGCTTACAGAATTAATTCTCCCCCCTTTTCTTGAGCTGCAAATGGGAAAACACATCTCATTCAGGAAAACTACTGGAGGAGGTAGAGGGTTTCTCTCATCCTGATCGCAGTCACATTTATTTCCTGTTTTAAATAGGACTTTGTGTGCTCATAGCAGTTTCAATGCTTACAGTTCCCTGGCATGGTCCCAAATAAAGCTCTTTATCTCCCAACTCCATTTTGTGATACCGACAGTCTCATCTATCAGCCCAATTTTTATTTGGCGTCAGACACCAAGACCCTAAAAAAGAACGTGGAGCTCCAAACCAAGTGCAATGAGTGAAGCCAATATTGTTTGCCACTGGCACAACTGAGGCAGAGGAACAGACAGAAAGTTCCACGCCACACAAGTCTCAGACTGTAGCTCCACAAAGCACACAGCAGAGATGCTGCAGGCACAGAACCCAAAGCGTGAAACCATTACAGACCCAGCAGAAGTAGAAAGCTGGGAGATTACCTGTCATTGTTATATCAGTTACTGGTTTCTGTTTTGATACTGTGAACCCAGATAATTCTGGATATTGTTTGTCCTCCTCTGGTGAAAAAACAATCCTGTATGGACTGGTCTACATTTCACATGGGCTATGCTGTAGAGTGGTGGCTTTAGGCATAAGGCACCATATGCATCTTGGCATTTAAAGCATTTAACAGCATAAAACATTTAAGCAGGACTGTCATTCCTCTTCTTCAGGGTGAAGCTACAGCTTATCTGTCCATGTTTTTACTGAAGAACATGACCTAGAACACATTAAACCCAAGAGGTCAAGTCAAGCTGTTTTGTTAGAGGAGCTGCCAGTTTTAACATCACATGTCATGGCTGTGAGCATTTTGAGACTGAGCATTTTGAAAATCCATAGAGATTTAGATATCCTCCAGGAAAATGCCAGACAGTTAAGTTTAGAGGAAAACCATCAAAACCAGAAAGTTGTAGCACATTATGATGGTGAAGTACTGAAAATATTTAACATGGCTGAATAAACAGTGAAAGTAGAGGATTTTGCAATGAGAAAGGAGAAAATCTCTAAAACATAGCAACACAGCACATAAGTAACTTAAATAACTGCAAACATAAAAAGGACTAGATGCAGAAGTAATTGGGTATTTATTTCTTTAGAAACAGAAGCAATAAATCTAGATCTGTTTGATAATACAAGGGGGGAATCGGAAAAAGCTGCTGCATGCAAATCTGCCTCTCACTTTTCAGCCTCCTTGCTGGATGACATGTTTACAGTGACTGCATGTTTAAGGTCTCATCTTGCCTGCCTCTAAGCCATTGCAATAATGTGGAACAAGATTAAAGCATCACTGAATATAATTCAGCAGCCCCTGATTAACCTTCTTAAAGCTCCTGTGATATTTGTGAATGATTGTGTTAATTTCTGCCTGGTGGTTAGATAGAGCACGTCTCATAGCAATGCATCCTGCCTGCTGCATGGGGAACGGTGGCAGGGAATGTTGGAAGTGACTTCCACACAGGCATTTTCATCCAAGCAGGCAGAATATGTACCCCAGCTCCTGAGGTCTATATGTGCTACTCAGTTTGGTTGGCACCTGTCTTTGAAAGCAAAGCACGTGCTCCAGGGAAGGTTGGAGGCACAAACAAACTGGTTCTATCGTACCTTAAGAGGCTGCTTTCACCTTGTGTCTGCAAAAAGTTCCTGGCTGTTTGTCCCCTGAATAAACAGAGCAAAAAGGACCATGTGTTCCTGTCTGAGCTGCTTCCAACCCCTGCTCTTTACATGACCGTAGCCTGTTGAGAAGGGAGAGCTGATGCTAGTTTTGAGGAGGTTGCTGTGGCTCAGCCATGAACCTGTTGTACCCATACCTGATGTTCTCTTGCTTGTTGGGGCAATTCAATAGAAGCTCTCTGCTGACCTTGGCACTGTCTGCGATCACCCTGGTAGTGTGATTCAGGAAAAACTCATCTGCCATCTCAAAGCCCCTTATCAGAGGCTAAGCAGTTTGTGTCAGAGCTAGGATTAGAGGTGGAAGGCTCCTGGCTTCTGGCCTGGGTCGTGCCAAACAGCATTGTGGCTGTAGACTGTGGAAGCTCAAAAGATTACCAGTCATTTCATGGCAAAGCAGGTAAGGACTTCGAGCTCTAAAACCTTTTAATCACTTGTAAGAGTTTAGAATTTTTTCTGCAGACCATACTACTAGTAGCAACGTCAGTGTGCATTCTAAAGCTCAAGGTTTTCCTTTCCCGCAGTTACAGCACATCTGCTCTACAGCTGGTAAACAGAAGCTCACAAAACCACAATTCCAGCACTGGCTCCCTAAAACCTCAAGTGTCAAGACAGAAGTGTTCATTCAGTCAAATTAATCTAAAATGTGTGCAAAGAACCCTCCCTCTTTAGTCCCTGAGAAAAAGTAGTGGTTTTAGCAAGTTAGTTTACATGAAGACCCTGGATCCTCTGAACAGCTACTTGGAAACTCAGCTGTAGAGAACCAAAATCCATGCTCACGCTACAGGTACAAAATTTTGCTGACTACCAAGTGCAACGGAGAGTTAAACTAAACATCCTAGAACTATGTGTACTATACCTACTTGGATCTAAAAGATCAAAGAAAAGACAATATGATAACACAGAGTCCAATACCTACTTACATCTGTTTCTCCTTGTGAAGTTCCAGTTGCTGTTTTCTGGCAATGGGTCAGAAACAAAACTCAGGAAGAAATTCAAATCCTCATAATAAATTTTAATCCTCATCATAAAATTTAGATCTCTAGAGATCCTGCATAAAAAACCCTGACATTTTTGCATGTGTTACTACCTTCTGCTTGGCCTTGAACACCCTCCTGCCTTTGAAAGACAGAAGCTGCAACCACTTCAACTTAAAAAGCAATAAAGAGCAAAAAAAGATATATATTTTTACAGTTGTAATTCAGTATTCCAGGACCAGGCACGTGTAATCTTTTTTATTAAGCATTTTATGGGCAGGTATGACAAACTTGACAAGAAATTAATGGCTAAATATAATTTTACAGCTACATGTGTTTTTATAGTTTCCTGAAAGCTGAAGGTTGTAGAGACTTGCTTTAATTACCTATATTATGAAACAATTCATAATGCTATCAGGTAACAGTATCTGTGTATGTCAGCATCAGCTTGTTCTGCTGAGCTTCCGCCCGACTCATTAGCTCTTTAATTATTTTACTCTCTGAATCTACCAGAGGAGAATAACACAGCTTCTCCCACAAGAGATAGCTGAGATTTTCCCACATGGGAGAGTGTTGGGGTGGTTTGACCTTAGTTGGAGGCCAGGTCTCCATACAGCCACTTGGTCACTGCTCCTCCTCCTCTCAGCTAGACCAGGGGCAAGAAGATGAAACTTGTGGGCCAAGACAAAAGCAGTTTAATGAAGAAGGTACAAGGGTGCTTGTGGAAGCAAAAGAAAAGAGATTTGTTCTTCCCATCAGCAGGTGCTGCCTGCCCCTGTTTAGGGCTGTTGGGCTCCAAACACGTTGCTCCAGGGACTAAATGGATGTATCCCCCCCTCCCCCTTTCATCCAGCTTTTAGTGTTAAGCTGACATCATAGGGTCTGAAATATCCCTGTCAGCCTGGGCCAACTCTCCCAGTCTTGTTCCCCCCCCCCCACTGCAGTGGGATGTAGCTAAGCAGCCTAGGTGCCGAGCAAGCCCTGCCCAGCAGCAGCCACAGCAGGGCTGTGGTCAGCACCTTCCCAGCTCCCAGTGCAAAGCACAGCACTGGGGGGAAAATCCAACTCCAGCTCAGTCAGACCCAGTACAGGTGCTAAGAATGTCATTGTGAGCAGCAGCCACTCCTAAAGCAATTCTGATCTAAAGAGCTGGATCCAGTCTGAAGGTCTCCTTGGCAGACACTGCACTGCCTGGCTTCCCATGGCACTGGCCATGGCTGCCCCGCACACACACACAGGCTGCTGAGCCATGTTGATGTGGGAAATGAAGAACAAAGGAGAGCCAAGCCTTACTCTTTGTCCCAAGTAACTAACAAACCTGGAGTCCTCTAGCTTGCTAAAGACAACTGTCATTTGGGTTTTTGTATGTCTCTGCACACCTAATAAATCCTGTTTCCCTCAAGACAATAGGAGAGAGCATCGCTGTGCCTATGAGCCTGGAGCTGGCCACAAACCTTTGCCAGGCTTTTCTCAGATTGCACACCCAACACTGCTGAGGCTCTTCACTAGGGCCCTCTTTCAGCTTTCAGCTCCTCTGCTCTTTTGCCTCACTAACTTTCAGAAAGCAAGAGATGCATCAGTTGAAACAGTTATCTTACCAAATACAAAGTGAGCTTTAGCTCCAGGTCAAGACACATAATTCAGGTGTCTGCCTGTCTGAATAGGCTCAGTGGATTCTCTTTACCCTAAAAGAGACTCTTCACTGGCAACACAGTGACTAGCTCTCCCTTGACAAACTGATGCTTACATCAGATCTCTATCCTACAGAATCAATTTAGCACTTCAGTTCTTCAAAGCATCCCTAAAGACTGGTAGGTACCATACAGGATCCTTGTCACCCACACGCTTCCTGACCAGCAGCTGAAGACCAAGATACCCTAAAACATCATTAAGCACCTCCTGGGTTAATTTAATCTCGTTCTAAAGCTGATGTGTGAAATGGTTAAGGTGAACATAGACAATCAAGCCAAGATGCAAAGCAGTGCTGACATAAATCTTACAGATGCCTTTCTTTGGGTTGAAAAAAACACCCCTGCATTAAGGGTGTAGATTGCAAATATATCATGTACATCATTGTAAATAAAAACTGGCAGCTATATACCCCAATTCTAATGAAACCTGACTACTTCAGACTTCCTAGAGTGTGCAAGAAGGTTCTTCTTCCTTTAATTAAAAATGTTGCACATGACCATAATTTTGAGCATAGGAGGTTCCACCTCAACATAAGGAGCTTCACTGTGACAGAGCCTGGAACAGGCTGCCCAGAGAGGCTGTGGAGTCTCCTCTGGAGACTTTCAAAACCTGTCTGGATGCATTTCTGTCTGATCTCCCCTGGGTGATTCTGCTTTGGCAGGAGGGTTGGACTTGATCTCCAGAGGTCCCTTCCAACCCCTACCATTCTACAATTCTATGCTCTATTTTACTTGTTTGTTAAGTAGCTTTCAGAAGGGAGCTATGATGCCTCTCTCATAGAAACACCCCTTTTTTTTTTCTCCATTCCCCTCTTAGAGGCAGCAGTCAGAAAAAAATAACATGCAGCTAAAACTTGGAAAGACTGACAACTGTGGTAAGATTTTAGGGAAAGAAAAATTAAACTACGTGACTACCTGCAAAGTCTGTCGAGAACTTAAACATCATTCTGCAGCCAGCAACTATCTGAGGCTGTCATAGAGGCAGGTGATTGATCAGAGGATTGTTTTTTTCTACTTGTCTGAAAGCAATAGCAGCTGAGGGACTGGAGAGGATGAGACAACACCAAAGAGAGGACTACAGTGGTGGGATTCAACAACATAGGTAGCTTTAAAAATCAATACTGGCATTGGTGGAAAAGTAGATGAAATGGACTTGCTTGCAATTTCACCAAGGTCATTTATCAAAAAAGGTGAAGAATAAAGAAGTGGGTCTTGTGACTTCGACATGGGTTCAATTAAAATTCTCTCTTAAAAGTGACTTTGCAGAAGGCTCTCTAGAATTTGACACATTCTAACTTAACAGCAAATACTGTGTTTTTCCTCCTGTCCCTCTCATTTTCCAAAGTGCTATTTCAATATAGCAATTTAATAAAAAATACCTTTGAGAATCTGTTGTACCAATCTAAAGAACACAAACTAAAATCTATGCAATGGCCATCTAGAGGAGTGATTATTTGACACAAACGCAAATGACAGGAAAGCTGCTATTAATGGAAGGTGCAACACAGCTGGAGGTGGTTGGTGTTTCCATTCAAGACATTTCACAAAGAAAAGTGAATACCTGAAAGAACTACACAAAACCAGAGACTAGCAAAGACAAAAAAAAACAAAAAACACAGCAGCCACACTCTCAAAAATGAAGTAACATCTCATTAGCATAATTCCTAAATTAATTTTCACAGATTTTTATGAGTTGGAAACAAGATGCTCAAACTGAGGTATACCAGCCAGCCTACTTAGAAAGCATTTGGAGAGCAGAGGTTTTCACTGCATCCTTTAACTGATTCCTCTATCTTTTCAACTATAATTTTTATTTTGTATCATATTAAATAGCCTTTGAAAATTCCTAAGCAGAGGGGAATAAGGGGCAGTGGTGGGGGGAGGTGGTGGTGGAGAGATATTAGAGGGCTAGAAAAACTGGTTGTCATTGTTTTTCAGTCTACTGGGGAAAAAAAAATAAACTGGTCAGAAGTATCTGAGAAATTGGGCATCGCTAAGTTTTTAGCATCTTTATTATTCTGAAAAGAGATGTCAGAGTACATTAAGTCTACAAAAACTAGACCTGAATAACAGCAGAATTGTCCTTTTTATGGCTTTCAGGCCAATTCCCTTATTATTTATTTGAAATTGTAATGCTCTGACAAGGCTGATTTGTGCTTTACTTGGATTTAACAACAGTAGCAGCAAACTGATACAGCTTAAGAGTAAAGTAGCTTATTAGTGCTGGCAGCTTAGCCAACAAACATCCCAAAAAGGATTTAAGTAAGAAACTGAATCTCCACCCCCTGCTTTTTGGCCGATAACAGCAGGAGATACTTGATACCAATTGATTCATCACTCACTGACTGTGCTCCAATGGAGGCCAGGAGGGATAGCACAGAACCAACATAAAATCTGTAGATACTGGGCCTGTCACCCACACCACCTACATGACATATGATCTCTTTTACAAAGGATCAAATCTGAAAGGCTGAGCATAAACCACGGGTGTACTAAACATATGAAGCCTCAACCAGTGTCACTCTTTCATGTGCTATTTAAAGAAGGGTGCAAATTAAGCAACAGCATGATTACAAGAATAGCCTTGTCCCTGGAGAGAAAGCAGGACACCTGATGTATTTTGTCCCACAGAGATGATGCTAAGGAGACAACCACACCCTAGAGAGGATAAGCAGAGAGCAAACAAGGAGATGACCAGGCTTTCAGAAAAGCTGGCACGTCCAAGCCTGGCAGGCCACGTCTGCACCCTCGCAGCTCCAGCTTTCGCAATGCCACCACTTCCCTCTCCCAAAGGATCCTCTGCACCTCTTCAATGCACGTGCAGACTGATCCCTGCAGCCTTATTCCTAATTACAGTCTTGCATGGAGGCACACACTTTGGCACAGAACCACCACAGACCACCTTGATACAAAGTTGGATTTCATTAGTATTAAAGGCAATAGTAAGATACTCTGAACACAGAGAGGTCAAACCATACAACCACAGGATCATTCTGGTTGGGAACGCCCTCCAAGAGTCCAACCATAACCCAGCACTGCCAAGCCCACCACTGAACCACATCCCTAAGCACCTCATCTACAAGTCTTTTCAGTACTTCCAGGGATGGTGACTCCACCCTGGGCAGCCAGTTCCATTCTTTACAATCGTTTCTGTGGGGAAGTGTTTTGTAATATCCAATCTAAACAAAACATTTTAGCACCTGAAAAACAATAAGCAGCTTTTTTTTTTTTTTCTAAGATGTGCCACAGCATGTAAAAAAAAAAACCAAACCAAATTTCAAACTCCATGATCACCCAATAAGCTAAATGTGGCACGAGGAGTTGAATGTTTGATTTGGTACCATAAAAACAGCTGAGGGAAGCAGAGAACAGCTGTATTTCAAAGTAAAGTTCTGAGCCTCCAGACAAGGAACAAAGGGAGGCAGCCTGAGCAGAGCTTGCTTATCTGAAGTAACAACTGCAAGATGAAAGACAAAGCCTTGCTGCATGTGAAGAGGTATTGCCTATTTTATCTTTTAGGTATCAGCTGCATTCCACGCTGGGCTACACAGAGAGTGAAACAGTGGATTCCCAAATGCTTGTGTGGAAGCAGCTTTAAAAAAACAATAAAAATTAAACATTGCAAATTTACATCAGTTGAAAAACAAAATCTGACCTTCCAACAACAACAACAGGTTGCAGGCTCAATGCTCAGTGCGCTACCCAAGCTCTTACACACTGTTAACAGGGACGGGGTGTAAGCTCAGACATGAAATATCTGAGCACCCTAGCACAAAAGTTCAAATTCCAAAAGGGCTGAGTCAGTCCTTCTGCCTTCCAAAGTACATAAATCTAATTCCATGCAGTTTTACTGCAAAATGAATTCTTAAAAGCAGGGGTCCTCCTCCCTGCTGTGCCAGAGCTGAGGGTTCCCTGTCCTATGATATTTTCTGTTGTTTCCTGCCATTCTTCATGAGAACTGACTGGCAGGTCCTATATTGGGTCCAGCCATCAGGTGGTTACTTGCTGGTATTAAACATGTTGCTTTGAGAGCCTGATAAAAAGTTCCAGAAACACAAATAACTTGCAGTCATTTACAGTTAGTGCCATATGGTTCCAAACACTACATTTCAAGATAATTCAGCTAAAATACAAAATTAAAAGCTGTTTTTTGTTTGCTTTCAAGCACCTTAAGTATTATAACAGGCTAGCAATCTTCAGAATGCACCAAAGTTACCTTCTGAGTTGCCTGGCCAATGTCCATGATGCATTCACTTTAAATATTTAACTGTTCTGCTTTCAGATGTGGGGAAAGCCAGTCATCCTCACCAACACCAGGAAACACAAGGCAGCATCACAATAACCCAAACCCCACCTAGCCCAGAAGAAAATGCCCACTTTGAATCACTCCCTTTTTCTTTTTTCCATTGTTTAATTCTAAATTTCTGCATCTGCTCCGAGAAAAATAAAAATCAAGCATGTTTTGCAACTCTAAGCTCACGTTCAGCAGACCCAGTTTGCCCCAGCTCTCTACTGGGGTTATTCCTACAGAACTCCTTTCCAGATTTTTTTTTTTGTATCTCCAGCAAGGAAGTCAGACCATGGATCTAGAGGGCCAGAGCCAGGACCTAAAGAGCCAGCCAAGAGAATTAGAGAAAAGGTAATTACAAGCTCAATGGCAGCATTCCAGCCTGTGAACAACAACAACAACAACAAAAAAGTATCTGGTGCAAAATAAACAGGTAGAACCCTTTTAGAGAACAGTTGCTTGAGATTTAGTCTGATGATAAAGAAATGAGTCATCATCCATCACTATGAATACACTCTAAAGTTAAATCATTTGATGTGGTAACTTAAAACCACATTCAGTTTTAGATTCTTCTCTAAAACTACATCAAAGAGGAAGAACTTTCAATAATTCTCATTAACACCACAGATTGACACAGGTACTCCAGTATGAAGGCTCTCGAGTAGCATTTTTTTTCAGTGCTTCAGGAAAGCTTTACAAATTAGCAAAGAGGAAAAAAGAGATAATGTTTTAACTGGGGAAAAGTATTTATGGAGCAAAATACCCTCCTCAAGATTACCCATCAGACCACAGCACAAATGGACAACAAAAAAGGCTTTGAAAAAGCCCTGTCAAATGTAATCAGACGACACCAACACAAGAGCTGCTCAAGCACTGCAAAATATTAAAAAGTGCCCTTCTGCACAATTACAACAAGATGGTTTTTATATGAACCTGAATAGTTTATAAGCACCAAAATTACCATTCCAGTTCAGGCTGACTGGTGGTCTCTTTATACTGTTATTCAGGTTTCAAAATTAAAATGCTTCAGAGGAAGGTGCAGGAAATTCCAAGGAAAAGTCTGCTTATATACACCTTAACAGTTTGTTTGTTTGTTTTTCCTGCAAGTTTACAGTGGGCACCCTGTCCCTTTCCACACTTCCAGGGAGTAAAAACCATCATTCAAGGGGGATCCAGGCCAGAGTATCACCTTCCAACAGGAAGGGCTACTGACAACTTTATGAACATTACATATTTGTATCTCGCTTTTCCTGGCAAGCAAGTAGATCCTCTAAAGTTCCAAGTTATATTAGAGGTATGAACAGTAGTAACAATGTTGAGATTTCAGTTCCAATATTTTTGAAGAAATGTAATTAAACGTGGCAAAGGTAAGTTTTGCAACCTTAGAGGAACGTTATACATCACATGCAGCTGGTAAATACCTTGGCATATCAAGTCTTGGGGAAAAAGAGCAAGCATTCATTAAAAGCAAGCTTCCTATATTCCAGTTACTCAGGTTAGACAAACCTTTCAACTCTCCCTCAATTTCTGAGAAAGACAGAGATATTAACACCTATGACAGAGATTTAACACTATAACCTATGACACCAGTAGTCTGATTTTGCAAGTGGATACAGAAAATAACTTGCAGAAAGATGGTATCACAACATTCAAAGAGGCCCCTCACCAAATCAGTGTTCCTTGGGAAAGATTAAAGAATCTCTCAGTTAAAACAGCACTTCAAACTTCCTTCCTACATTTTAACAATGAGAAGATTATGGAAAACTTACCCATTTATTTTGTGACACTTCTTCACTGGGAACATTTGGCAGACTACACCTAGGAGGAATTTGTGGCTTGTTGGAACAAGATGTATCTTTGGGGACACAGTATCTCCAGAGAGTGCAGAACACACTGACTGGTGAAAGCAATGCTTCCAAGATAAAGGCATTTTAAGAGTTAATAGTGGGGTGCAGTTCCCAGTTCCCATTAGGTTGGCAGTTTGGGCATTCAGTATCTGTAAAATCTGGGAATAACTGAACCAGAACTGGGCCTCTGCTGCAGGAGTTTGGGAAATCAGTGCACAGAGGTGGTATAGTCACTTCTGTGCTCCAAAACCCCTTCTTCATTTGAAAATATTTTGGGCTGTTTCTTAGCATAAGTTTGGCATCTCTTACCAAGTTAATGGTGTAGGTGTTTTCAAGTTAAAGGGCCAGAGAGAGGCCGACTGCTTAGAAGTTTAATGTTAGGTGCATCCTTTAAAGGTCAGCATTTCAACATCAGCTCAAAATAAACATCTTTTACTGCCCTTGAGGAATGTAGCTCAGCTTCAGGTCCATTAAAAAGATGCTTTTCCTGACTCCTCCCACAAACTTTGCAGTTAGTCTTCTACAACTGCTTTGCTGTCCCAATGCTAATTCTTATCTAATTAGATTGAATTTGCTAAGCATATTTCTTTTCCTGCTGCTCCTTTCTAGCTAAAAAAGTTAGCACTGTTCCGTGGAATCTGTAGCTCTTTTCCTAAGACTTACACAAAACACAATGATTTACATAAATGTAACAAGGAAACATCACATTACTATATAGCACTTCATGAACAAGCTGAAAATATATTCAAGTCTTAACACGTAAGTCTTAAGACATATTCAGATAATTTTTGAAGTAATGCAGAAGTTTGTTCAATGGCCTGCAAGTTACTTTGCAAGGCATCCCAAAACCAGAGCTACTGCTTCCCACAAGCTTTTCTTGAGTGTTCCACCTCTGAATCAGACAGAAGGCTGTGCAGAGCGAGCTAATAGCAAAAGCTGATCACACAGGCCTCAGAACACCAATACCCAAGTCAATACACAGACTTTCCTATCCAGGATGTGAAAACCTACAACATTCTCTACAGGGCAAACAGAACTAAGTTTTCAAATCCTTGCAAAAACTGACAAAGGGTTGATAATTTAGCTGAAGGCACCCACTCATGAGAAAAATGAAAACACTCATTTAGGAAGGTAACAGAAGCCAAAGGATCAGGGCAAACACACATCCAGCGTTATTCAGGCAGCTTTGGAAACTGCCTTCAGCTGAGTTTCTCAACAAATCTCAGGCTGGTGAGGTAGGAGAAAACAAAACAACAAGGTTTGGGCACACACACTACAACTGCATTGCTGAGGGGATCCAATGCTTCTAGTATGCACTAGACTGTGTTTGAAGTAGCCCTAAATATATGTTGTTTTCTAGAAATTCTATGTTAGAAGCAGAAATTAAGTCATTTGCAGTGAATGATTGTATGGTAACATCCATCCAAAGAAATCTCTCTACAGCTACTTGTGGAGAGTGAGAAGGCACAGAAAAATAGAAGAATGAAATAGTTCTTTTTTTTAATTTATTTGCAGCATGGTAACTTAAAGACTGGTGCACATAGTACTTGGAAATCTTAAATTATGTTTACATACCAATGTTAGGGAGAAATTGTTTATGTCTGTAGTCTAAAGTGGCTGATCCAAATCAATTCAGGTAAGCAAAACATTATGCATAGCTTATTTTAAACATTCACTTCAAATTGCAATCATGAACACAAAGTACTTGTTAAGCCAATTTTATTTTCCAGTTTAAGTCCTAGGATCCTTCTAGTGTATTTTTTTTACTTCTTTTTCACATAGAAGTATTTTAAAAACCCATAGTGAATGATAATGTGGGATCTTCAATATCTCAAAGGACTCAGCTCAGCAATGCCCCTGTCCCTGTGTTTCAAACCTGTATTTTCTGAATTATAAAAGGCTTATTGTATTACAGGTTTGTTGAGTGATACCATATGAAAACCAACTTCTTATCCATTGTGTTAATATTTAACCTTTAAACTACTGTTTAGTGAAACACAGTAATGTGCTATTGAAACATATGGAAGGCAAATCTCAGTTCTATGGAGCAAACATCTATCAAATAAAAAAAGTCACAGATTACATAGTGAGGGATGTTAACAGAAAAGTATGGTAGAGTACGTAGAGAAAACTACCTCTGCAAAGCCTGAATGACATTCTGGAGACACTGAATGAACTCCCAAGTGGGCTTCTTGCATAGCTGCTTTATCAATCCCAAGGAATGGTAACAACTCCAACCAAAAGCCTTTTTCTCTTTTCACATTGCATTGAACATTTTTTTTGCCATTATCCCCCCTCCCCCATAATCTTTTGGCACGTTTTTCAGTGGTGCCAATGATCTTTGTTTCATTTCTCTTATTAGTGTCCAAAGCCATTTAAATACAAAGCAAAAGGGAACAGTGCTTTCCATTTTTTAAAAGTGAATTCTGCCCGTGCATGGAAGTCAGCAGACGGCAGAAATATTTCAGGATAGGTGGGAGACTTGCCTTACTGAGTGGCAAGAACAGGGAAAAATCAAGAGAAACAACTTAAAGCAAGTAAATCTTAGAGATTGGCCTCATTAAAGAAAATCCTATTATAAGCCTTATCAACTTAAAGCTAGGTAAAGAAAGCATCTTCTGCTAACAGCATTACTGCTGTGACCCACAACTAGAAACCTACCACATGCCAGTGTCCTGGCCTCAAACTTTTCTTTACCTGGTAATACCTATTCTTTTCAGAACAGAAATATCTGAAAACTGCATTTGCACCAGCATATGTGCCTCAGAAAGTACCAGCCAGTCATTTCAACTTTTACTTCTCAGGGTGCATCATTTTGTTGACAATTGAGTATCATTTCTGGTTTTCAAAACAGATTTCACTTCAGAAAAGTATTTTACTGAAAGAAAAAGATACACCATTTTTTCCTTCAAGCTGCATCTGACAGAATTGCAAAATGTTTGCAACATAGTGCACTGAAGTAATGCAAGACAAATGCATTTTATGTTGTTTGTCTTCCTTACATCACACCTACTTCAACGGGGATTGCTGATTTTGTCATGCAGCAATTCCCTGCCAGAAAGTGTCTGTGTGTCTATTTCTAACAGATAGCCACCACTGCTTGAAGAGACCAGGAAGCAAACAGAAGCCCACAGAAAGGGAAGAAAACCAGCATCAAACTCTGGTCTTATAACTTACATCATTCCTTTCATAAAAACAGCTTTAGTAGGGCATTGTCCCCAATAAGCAAATCTCAGACATGTGGGTTGAAAAGTGATTAATCAGAAGACAAAAAGAAAAAATAATCAAAGACAGGGTATCTTTTAATTTCATAAGGAAGACAATTTAAGCACATTAGTCTTTCTTTTTTAAAAAAAAAACCAAACCAAAACCCCAAACCTAACAAACTAAAATTCACTGCATAACCTCCAGCAGCTCTTAAGGGAAGATGATTTCTAGTACTACCAAACTCCCCTGTTTTTAGGACAATAAAGAAATGAGAGTTGTCCCTTTTAAAAAAATGCTTGGGAAATACACTTTTATGAATTTAGAGTTCCCCTAATATAGATATAATTAACAAATAGCCCAGAAAATTCAGATGGCAGAGAGCATCCAAACTCTTCTGCTTCTCCAACACAAGAACAGCAGATCTCCCTTCAACTACTTCACACCAGTTGTTAATTTGTTATCACATTTCAAGTCATCCCTCTCCCTTCAACCCTACTAAGGGGAATTACATGCAATTTCTAAAAGCAAGCAGTTCAGTATTACCAAGGAAATGATGATTGTCACAATGCAACAAAATATTAAGGCCAGTGAATAACAACTGAGTATTTATAAATAACACTAATTTCTATTAAAGCTTGCTTTTCCAAATGGAAACAGAACAAAAGCACAACAATTCTGTAGTGTACCAAGTGTATATTTCAATTTACTGTATGCAGTCTAACAACAAATTTGGTCATAATTTACCAGATATACATAAATCATTTAAGTAGTAAAAGAAGATTCAGTTTCAAGATAATAAGGTCATACCTTAAGGGGGGAAAACAAAAGAAAAATAACAAAACAAACAAACCAACCAAAAGAAAAAAAAAAAAAAGAAAAAGAAAAAAAGAAAAAAACCCAAACAAAAAACATTGAGAATGTAGAGCCAGGTCCAGTTTCTAAGCATTAAGTGAGCAGTATTCTAGTAAAGCAGATTTAGGTGAATTTCATATATATATATATTTATATATATAGACAGATCTACCAATTGTAAACTATGGTTTTAAAGGGGATAAATGGGATGGAAAAATCTTTATGCTATACTTACATATTCACAAAGCAGAACATTACTGTAACGTTTAAAATACTTTTTCATTTGTAGCATCTTTGCCCAACTAATTTCTACTTTGGACCCCACCAGAATTACACATTACTCATTTCAGTCTAAAACAATGAGAATAAGATGTATTCTTCAGTGTAAAAAAAAAAAAAAAGACACCCCCCCCCTCCCCCCCAAAAAACTACTCATCTGTCTGGTTTACAATGATGTG
>JAOEGS010015159.1:0-19749 GCA_025447755.1 Corythornis vintsioides
AGGTGATCCTGCTCAGGCAGGGGGGTTGGACTAGATGATCTTCTAGGTCCCTTCCAACCCCTAATATCTATGAATCTCTGAAAACAATTTGCCATTGGAGGTGATGATTTCTTATTATAAAAAATACTGATTTATGTCAGCTTAGAAACCAAATGGAATAAGGAAAAAATGTAAAATAGAAATATGGAGTTAGAAAATCAGAGGGCTTGAGTTCAGCTAAGGCTGCTGTAGAGACATTTATGTACAGGGCATCTTTACCATGTTAAAATTCTACTCTGGAGACAGGATAAATTCTTCTGCCTCTAAAAACAGAGCTTTATATATGGTAGGGAAAAAAAGCAAACATGCTTCCTAACAATTATACATTATTTTGCAGTAGTTTGAAATAGTCTATGAAAGCTTGCTGCCCTTCAAAAAAACTTAGTGACGTATTTCTGCTTCACTGACCTTGGTGATTTATCAGTAATGAACACAGGAGATGTTCTGTCAAGCAAGTTAATGAAGCTGAAGCCAGTAAAAGCCATCTGTGTGCTCTACTGCTCTTCCTGCAGATTGTTTGCACGATTGAAGCAGATGTTTCTTCTCAATGTTGTCTTGCTCCATATGTGGTCAGTTAACACATCTGGAAGAACCATGCAGCTCTGTGAGAGGCATTAATGAAAACCAAGCTGTCAGTATCTTAAACAACAAAAAAAAAAACCTCTTGGGAAGGGAATTGGCAATTACTTCTAATAACAGACTCTTGAATCTGAGTTATACTTTTTATAGTGTGGGGGTTTTTTTCTGAAAGGAGGCTGCTGTATGTTTTTTTCAGAACAGCTCTATTCAACTTAAGTCATTAAGCAGCAGCATCTCCCTGTCAGTCTGAAAGCAGATAATCATAGCAGTTTCTGAATGATAATTTCTTTGACATACATTTTTGGGAGTGTTTACTTGTAATAAACCAATGGTTTGACTGTTCTCTTAGGAACAGAGATCAAAGACAAATTGAGATGTTATGACTTTGACGTGCACACAATGAAGACGTTGAAGAACATCATTTCACCTCCCTGGGATTTCAGAGAATTCGACATAGAAAGACAGACTCTGGATGAAAGTGGCATAGTGACTTTAGAGACAACAAATCAAAGGAAAAGTTCAGATGCCAGTCGCCCGTTGGAAGAAACGTTTGAGATTGAAATGGATGAAAGTGATATGATGTTAGAAACATCAATGTCAGACCACAGTACGTGACCATAAATGCTGGTAGTGAGCTCATTTTGTCTAAGTGTAATATGTTTGTTTTAGCTTTTTTGTTATGGTGTCATACTTGAAGAATTTGCTATTTTTATATGAATTCAAGCTACTACTCTGTAGGTAACACCAGAGAAATAATGCTTGCCTTAAGGATGACTAAAAAGTACACGATGGACTATTTCTACAAAAACTAATAATACATGTTGAAGTAAAAAATACATTAGCTTTTTTTTTTTTTAAATAAAAAATAAAAACCCTGTTCACTGATCCATGTCTCCACCCTCGGTAAGACTGAGAAGGTTTAAAAATTATACTTAACGTGGAACCATGGACAGTGTTATTGAGTAGCCAGTCTGCTCTAGTATTCTTGTGGCTTCTGAGTTTTCATCCTGTCTGTGAGGAATGCTTGTGTAGTAAATAGACCAAAAAGATCCATTAAGTTTTATAGTTGCTACTTTATAAATATGTATTCCATTAAGGAGCCATTTCATGGAGTGGTTTTCCATCATTTGACTAATTTGGCATACATTAAATTGATGACAAAGCACGTTACTTGGGTATAATTTCTCCTAGTTATTCATTTCAGTTCTTTACCATTATTCTGTACATTTGTTTGGTATGCTGACTAAACCACCAACATGAACAGAGTAAACATTAAGATAAATCAGTCTTACCTGGAATTAGCATTATAATAAAGTTGTAAGCCACAGTGTACTGCTGAAGGGACCATGGTCATTCTCTTTACACAGATTTTTTTTTGTCAGTGCAAAGGATTAACTGAATAATGCACAGATGCAATTTTTACAAATCTCTAAACTGGGATACTTTTAAATGTCATTGGATCACTGAAAAACTAAGTAGTAAAGTGTATGCCTCAAGCAGAAGCTGTGATCCATCCACTCAGCAGGACTGGTCTGTTTGCCTTCTTTAAACACATTCACCATTCATGCCATCTAGATGTTTCCTTCCCTTCTCTCCCTGCCTGTTTCACATGTCACTGTGTGGGGCTTAAAGTTAAAAATGTAATGCTACAAACTGTTTCCTTCTGTGACTTCCAGCTAAGTTTGGGCATTTAATGTTTAGAATAGTTTTCCTGAAGTTTAGCAGTCCAGACTTCATTTTGAAGTATTTCAGAACTGAAGAACTGTAATTTTTTTTCTAGACAAATCTTGTAGACAAAGATTTTTTCATGAAATACAAAAAGTTATTTTCTGTTTAGTCGTCAAAATAAAATTGGTCTAAAATGTAATTTTTACATTGTATCAATACATCTGTGTTAAAATTTAAATATGTATTTTCAATTATACTTCTAGCATAAAACAAAAGTGTTTTGTTATTGTGATACAATTTTTCACCTATTTTTTTGGAGAAAGGTATAAAAATACCTGATATATTAAGTGCGATTCAGGAGGTATTTCCTATACTTTTTTTTGGCACTTTACAGAACTAAGAGGAGACAAGGGATTAATTCCACTACCTGTATTGAAACCTTGCTGTCATTTTTGCTTTCCAGCAGTCCATCTTCCTTGATTAATGGTCCTTTTAACTGTAAGATAGTTTTCTTTTAATTTTGCTGGTGAATGGGTATTAAAGGGTGGACTGGTACTGTGAACTTCTGAGTGTTGGAGGTTGTTGGTTTTTGGTTTGTTTGGTTTTTTTTTTTTGTTTTTCTTTTATTTTGTATTGAGTTTTGCATAAACTGGAGAATATAAACTACTCCTTCTCATCCTACTCTGTCTCATGACTTATTGAGTTCTCAGGGGCCAGGTTCTGAATCTCATGGAATACATGTTTAATAGAGACCACTCCATGAGAGAAATTGCTAGCTGTATTGCTATATGCTTCCCACATTCTTGTCCTTCTTTTGCTCATTACTGGTGACCTCTGCAAGGACTTGCCACTGCCTGAGACCAGACTCGGGCACTGCTTAACTTTACAACTATTCACAGGTCTTTAATTGACATGCTTCTGTTATTTGCTAAGATACATCATTTGCCAAATATCTGCCTGTATTTGACAAAAGCTCTCGGGGTTGATGCAGAAGACCACAAGATGTGAGACTCTGCAGGAGCAAAAGCAGCAGCTGGAATGGGGGGAGTCAGTCAGAAAGGCAGGAGAGTCTATGGGCTGCTGCACAGCCTGGGAGCCTGAGGCTGGTGCTGCGGTGCCTGGGTGTGGACATTGCTCTTTGAGGTTGACAAGATGTTCCCTGCGGGCACAAAGACTCATGAGCTGATGCCTCTTTCACCTTTTCCCACCCTGTTTTCTGCCTGAGACCTGGTGAAATTTTGGGACCCTGCATCCCAAGACCCTGTGCGACACATCCGTGGGTGGCTGTGACCATTCTGCATGATGCAGAGGGAAGCCTGAGCTGGGCTGCGGCAGTCACAGGGATACAAGAAACTGAGAGCTGAGGTTGGGGCTGGGAGAGGAGGGAAAAGGACAAATTTCTCTTCTTGCTCCACGACACAGTGGGGCCCGCTGGGCTTCTTCAAACTGCCTCTCCCTGCCGTCAGTGAGGATGGGAATGGGAATGGGACTGGGGTTGCGGCAGCTATCCTTCCCCACCGCCTCGACCGCTCGGGGGATAACCACCCTCCCCACACACCCTCAACGGCCTCACGCACTCTCGCGAGATTCCGCCAGCCTGGCGAGCGGCTCTCGCGAGGCTCCCACCTGCTGCGGGCAGCGGCGGCGTCTCCGTGCGGTCGGAGCGGGAGGTCGGGCCGGGGTTGATGCGGGGTGGCGGCTGCGAGAAGTGGCCTATGGACATCCCGCTGCGGCGGGAGTCGCCGCGCCGCGACCCGGACCTCGCTCCTCCAAACCCGCTGCCGCCGCCGCTTCACCCGGCGCCGGGTAAACAGCGAGAGGAGAAAAAAACGGCTCTGAGCAAAGTGAGGGGGGCGCGAGCGCAGCTGCGGGGCCGGGGCGCGGGGGCCGCAGCGGGGGGGGCAGGTGGGGCTGCGGCGAGGAGCGGTGCTGGTGGGAGGTGGCCAAGGCTCGGAGGGAATTTGCGGTGGGGGGCACGGCCCAGCTAGGCCCCGTGCGGCTGACCTGAGTCGGTTTCAGGGGTGCTCCGCCCCGGTGTGTGCACGGATGGCGCTTCAGCCGCAGAGTGAGGGGTCGTCACGAAGTGTTTCGAGCTCCTCCGCAGCAGTGCTGCAAATTTGTGCGCCTTTTCACCTTTTAATTCTTTAGAAATCAAGATTGGCTGTCGCTGGGGCAGAGCAGCTCCTGCAAGGACGAGAGCGTCCCTCTCTCCTTGGCTTTGTTCAGGCACTTCGCAAAAGATGCTTTATCTAGAGTGCTGTGAGCTTCGGTTTATTGCCCTTTTATAAATTGAAAACCGAAGCACTGAAAATCACCCTAATTTCAGTTAAATTCAGATATGGGCAGGAAATGGCAATAGAATGACAATTTTACTACTTTGGGTGCTGGCGTTGTTCTGTTCCACAGGCTCCCATGTGGCTCCCCGGCCTTTATCAATGGCCAGTTTACCTGCTGTGGTGGGTTGACTGGGTAGCTTCCAGACCCCCAGCCAGCTGCTCTCTCACTCCTTCCTCAGCAGGACAGAAGGAGAAAATAAGATGAAAAAAACTCACAGGTTAAGATAGTCAGAGACATCACAAAATGCTGTCACAGGCAAGACAGAAACATCTTGGAGAAGGTTAATTAGAAGAGTAGAATGGTGAGAAACAAAAGATTAAAATTAAACCACTTTTCTGGCTACCCCCCTTCTTTGCTAAGGTCTGTCTCCCATGCCCCCAAGCAGTGCAGGAGGCTGGGGAATGGGGGTTGTGGACAGAACATAGAGGATTGTCTCTGCTTCTTCTTCCTCACACTCATTCCCTGCTCCAGGGTGGGGTCCCTGCTATGGGCTACAGACGCTCATTAACTCTCACAGGGATCCCTCCCACAGGCTGCAGTTGTTCATTAACTGCTGCAGTGGGGGCTCTGCTGCAGTAGTTCAGGATAAAACTGCTCCAGTGTGGTTTTGACTGCAGGTCCAGACAGAAAAGCTGCTCCTGCATGGGCTCTTCATGAACTGCAGTTTCATTCAGGGCATTTCCACTTGCTGTGGTATGGGGTTCCCCATGGGCTGCAGTGTGGACATCTTCGTGGGCTGCAGGGGGACAACCTGCTTCATCTAGGTCTCCTCCATGGGAATCTCTGCTCCAGCACTTGGAGCACCTCCTCCCCTCCTCTCACCTTGGTGTCTGGAGGGCTGTTCTCATACTTCTCTTCCCTCCTTTTTCTTCCTCACACGTTGCTGTGCAGTCTTTTCTATCCTTCCTTACACTTTCCCAGAGGTGCCAACACTGAAGCTGAGGGGCTCACGTGTTCCCTGTGGTGAGTCAGTTGGAATGTCCAGTGCAGAAGAGCCCCAGCCTCTCCTCACAGAGGCTGTCACTACAGCCTCCACTTCCAGCACCTGCACACATAAACCTGATACACTAAAATATTGGTATATTAAAAGACTTAAAAGTTTAAACAAGATATATAGATAGATATATATATATACACTGTAAAAAATGTGGTGTGTCCAATATATATTTTTATGGTCATTTGTTGATATTTTCCATTCTTGGCTAAACTTAGGCTCTTAACCTGAGTATTTCATTTACCCTGCAGTTTTACAGTATCTGCAGAAACTGAGATGGGGAAATTTTTCCACCTGTCAGCAAATGCAAGAAGGTCAATCACTAGGAGGCTAGTGCTCCAACTGAAGTTACAAACTTGAGGAAGAACTTTTAATATGATTTATTTAGTCTCTTTCCACAGTGTTTTGATCAAAAATAAATCTCCATTTTCTTTTATATGTGCAGGTAGTTATTCGACGGCTTCCTCCTTGTCTAACTAAGGAGCAACTAGAGGAACAGCTGCATCCTCTGCCTGCCCATGATTATTTTGAGTTTTGCAGTGCTGATCCCAGGTGAGGATGAGCTGTTAATGAAGGTTTCAGGTGCTTAAAACCTAATGAAGTTATTTTGGACATAGCAAATCACAGTTGGTTTTTTTTTTTTCATCTAGCTCTTTTTGATAGTTTTGATACTTAAAATATGTGTGAAAAGCTGGATATGTGTGCAGAGTCTAAGCATTCCTACCCTTTTCTTTTACACTGGTGATTTTAAACCAGAAAATTTTTGTATATGAACAGAACATAATTTTACTTGAAACCCTGATGTTTCTTCTAACTTTGATTGGTAACATGCAACAGACTGTTTATTTGCTCTGAGAAAGAGTCAACCTAAGGCAAGTATCACAGAACTGTTTTCATGAGTGCTTTTTGAGCTAAGTGTCTTGGCTTAGATGGCTTTGCATTTATTTTATAGTTTTTCAGCTAATCCAGTTTTATTCATTTTTGTCTCATTCAAAGCCAAAGAAAAAAAAATAGTAGCTGATTTTAAATCAGAATTGCTGGTATATTTATATCATATCACAGTGGTAAAAGCCCTTTCCAACAAAACAGTTTCCAGAATATTCAGAAGACAAAACACTCTGTATGTTACATTGGCATGTGTCCTGAAAAGCTAAAGTTGAAGATCCATCTTGTCCATCTCAGCCTATCTTAGTGTGCCAAGAATCATCCTCCACTGGCATCAGATTCTTTCCATTGACTACAGAGAGACCTGGATGTTTATTGCTGAGCAATGTTTAAAGTTATGTCTGATCACTTTCAAGAGCAGATTGTCTTTCCCTCATAGGGAATTGTTTGTGGCAAGTTACACTTGGAATGGTCTAGTTCCTGGGCTGATTTTATTTGAAAAGATGTCTCTGATATACATATGTTATTTGGATTGACAGTTTCTTTGAGTCCTGTGAATGAGCCCTGCAATAAAATAATGATCTGGGAGAATTCTTTCTCCTGAGTTTTGAATTTGTGTTCTCTTCACAAATGTAAACTTTCTAGAAAAAAAAAAAGTTTCCACATAGGTTTGAATTTTTCAGGATGATCCATTCTGTATTTACTTGCTTGCTTGCCTCATCTTGCTTGTTAAGAATTGTGCTTTCCTGCAAAAGCTGTATTTTTTCAGAACGGGTTTATTTTCACTAGGTTTGTATGGCTACAGCTTCTTTAGGTGCTTTAAATGGGCATTTAGCTGTAGTTATGCAGAGTATTGTCTTAACTGATTATTTGTTCTTTGACCAGCCCAGGTCACCTTGCCCTCTTGGTTTGCACACTGACACACACCCACGTGCAGCTGTTTATGGTTTAGCTCTTTACATGCTCATACACTTTAGAATACACAGTAAACTTCCAGAAATTTTGATTTAGAGAAGAAATTATTACAGTGAGTTTTAGTCTTCTACCCAGCGGAGAACTCTTTTCTGAGCACACAGCATTGTGTTGGAGAAACTGTCACATTATGGACAGTGCAGAAGATTTCAGAACACTCTGGGGATGTCTCTCATGCCCCAGGAAGAGCTAGAGGACAGGATGGGCATGCTGCCTCTCACTGCAGTGCCCTCTGCCTTCCCTGAGTAGCTGTATTCTGCATCCTACACGCTCTGCTTAGTGGCAGCCAACTCAGGAGAGCTTGGTGATGATAAAACCACAGGAAGATTAAAAACAAATTTCATGTTACCTAACAAGGGAAAGATTTGGAGCAGCTACTCAATGAAGATCTGTTTGCTGGAAAGAGAAAGGAATATACAAATGTTTTGATGGAAAAGTAAACACATTTGCCTTAAGAGCTGCAACATCTCAGTTTAAATCCATTCTGTGTAACTCTGGATCCCAGAGGTTTCCAAGAGCTCTTTCAGATTTCTCCAACCATGGAGTATGGACTTCCTCCCCCCAGACACTTAAACTGTAGAACTCTTTCTGTGTCAGAAATTGATGCCAGAAATGATGGAGGTTGAAAATGGTTCAGGAACAGCTGGAGAAATACTTATTTAGATATTTCTCTGTGAAAACCTATCAAATGCAGGGTACAAGTCCTGTATTGCCAAATCTCTAGGCTGCAAGTAGCTGCAGTGGTCAGTATAGTTTTCCCTTTTTAATACACTTGGATATCTCTAAGTGTCCTCTGCTAGTTGCTGTTAGAAAGAGGAGATGTCCAACTACAGCTGTTTCTATGTTTTTATTTCCAAGATCATGTCACCCTAGAGGACAAAACAAATAATATACCTATCTGTTCCATATTCTCTGTTTTTGCAGTCTGAAGTTGTTTAAGTACAAAAAATCATCTTACAGGGAAGCTATAACACTTTTAAAATGTCATTGAAGTCATGTCATGAATGTGTAACACTTCTTCAGTTACATCCATTTCAGTAAAATCTTTTTGAAAAGTGACTTGTGTTTTGTTCATTTTTTTCAGATTCATCTGATTCACTGCATTACATTTATTCTCTCTTGTACACTGACATAAAAATACAAATAACATACTGTTCCTGTGGCTGTTTCTATGGCCTTTAGGGATGGCTGTTGGATAGGCACACTATCTATAGCTGTTAATAAAGACTGCCTTCCTGACAATGTCTTGTTCCCAGGCCCCACATATTAGCTGTTTTGGTTTTTTTTCAGATACTCTTCTTTTTGTCTGCATTTACATATTTCTGAGTCCCTGAGTGAAGTGACTGAGCTTTGGTCTTGCAGGATTTGGGTCATCCCTTGAGACTGGCACTGGATGCTGAGTGCTGGGATGTGGCAATAGTGTTGTGAGGTTATCAGAGTAGAGAGATCTGAGCAGGAGTTCTGCTTATGTGAAAGCCAGTCCAATAGTCAGTGTCATGCCATATATAACAGGCAGTGATAAAGCTTCTTGGAAGCATCACTCCTTTTCCCTTCATAGCTTCTTCCCAACATTGTGTTCAGGGTTACTGTAGGCAAATAGCATTGCAGATGTAGGATAGTTGTATGCACCCAGGGCCTGCAGCTCCTGAGAGCCAACATCTTTACAGCTCCAGCTGTGTTACAGCTGAATGGAACAAGTGACAGTCTCATCACAACTGCATGGTGTTTCTGCTTCTGCTCTGCCAAGCAAATTGAGTTTGTTTAGATCTGTAAAAAGGAAAAGCTAAGTTAATTTAAAATTATGCCAGTTCCATCCATTGTGTGAATGACCACAGAAAGTGACAGACTGGATGAAGGATGAAGGATGAAGGCCAGTGGACTTAGCCTGACATAGCAGTGTAGATGATGAGTTACCTGATCAGAAATTATTATGTAACACAGGAGTGGATGGAGAATTTTATTTACACTCAAAAATTTACTTACAGTGATCATACATAAATGTAGGTATATATGTTTACATTTATATAGATATACATGCCATGATGAATAAGTTGATCAGTATTTTTACTAAGATGTGGTGGCTATTTTTATTTTGCATAAATACATATGTTTTTACATACTTTTTAATATGTTTCTGTTTATATTGTAGATAACTGATTAAATTGCTTTCTTGTGTACCAGTCTTTTTAAAAGATACTTTGTAGAAGAAATAAAACTGTTAGAATGTGTTTGTTATTACTGTTAAAGTAAGGGCTTAAAAGGATCAGAGACTTAAGTATTATAGAAGTGCACATAACCTAAAGGACTGAATACTCTTGAATGCACAGCAGAAAACAGAGTGTGTTGTACTGGAGAAATGTGGCCAGACTCCTCTGGGTTATTTCCATAGAGATTGCTCAACTTGGTATCCCAGAGATGCCAATATCATGTGCAGAGCATCTGTCCAAAACATGATACAGATGGAAGGCAGCATTCTGGACAGCAAACATGGCAAAATAGAACCAGGTGTTTGATTCTAAAACTAACCTTACAACCTCAAAACTGAATCCTGAACGCAATCTGTGCTCACAAAGTGGAGGAGGACACAGAATCCAGTGGCTGTTCCATAGAACTCAGCTGGGAAGCAAATCCTGAAGAGCAGAAGCTGTGTTGTATCCTGTAACTGCAGAATAAGAAGTTTAAAAAGTAGAGCAGGAGTGTTTCTTCCCAGGAGAGGGTGTCAGCCACAGAGTGAATGACCACAGAAAGTGACAGACTGGGTGAAGGATGAAGGCCAGTGGACTTTAGCATCCCTGTGATGCCATGTGCCACCTTTGTAGCACAGTCACACTGGTGAGTTCTCAGTGGATAGGTGGAGGGAGAATCAGGGTGAGCAGCAGCAGCTGGACACCAGGTATCCAAAACTCAGAGTAAGGGACAGTGTTTGCTGTGCAGGCCAGCACTAAGGATTGCTATTTGCTGGGTTTGGTTTGCTTCCCATTTAGGGAGTGAATCTTCTACATTTTTTTTTAGGCATGCTGCACACTTTGCTGAGTAAGAATCATAAGCCAGGTGGAAAACACTGTGATCAGGCTTTTATACTCTACACACTGACAGCAAACTTGCCTGCACGTGGGAGCCAACTGTTTATTTGTAGAAGTGGCTCCAACTGAGAAGCAACCTGTGGTTCCTAACATTGTAGCCATGTTTCTACAACTCTCTACCCTGATACATGGTAATGATAATAAACAAACTGTCCTATTTTATTGTGCTACTGTGCACACGTGTGATTTTATATTTCAAATCAGTATGTTTCTACTGATGTGATTGAAGTTCTTGAAGATGTTAAGAATGTGCAGCAATAACATGGGATCCCTTATCTGCAAGGTAAATTTGAAACCTCTGCTGTCCAGAGTGCTGTGTATACATTTCAGACTCAGTTTTTTGCTTAGTAACCATATCAAAGGTTTCTCTCTTTTGAGAGATACTCTGATAAGCCTAAACTGAAAATGTTAGAAAAACATGTTGTGTAGCAGGAAAAGATTGTGTTGCCAAAGCAGATGAAACAGATGGTGTTGATGTACAAGCTGCAGGAAACAAGGAAGGAAAAAGTCTTTGTATTTTCAGTCCTGTTTCACGATGGTTGTGTGCCCAGCCATAAGGTTCAAAGTTGCTGCAGAGAAAGAAAAAATCAAACTATATTGTGAAGCTGTTTGCTGTGCACTGAGACAAAGTGCCACAGTAATGTAGTGGCTGGGACACTTGTCTGAGTTCCAGACTTTGATTTACAGGAGGTTTTAGTGTTTTGCAGAAACTGAAGATGGATAAAGCACTGAAGTAGTTGTTTGGACTAGGAACTGAAACATAATTTCTAAATCTCAGATAATAGTAGCTGGGCTGAAAAATGATGCTCCCTCAAGATTCCTGCTTTTATCTTGTGAATGCTCAGCCTTTCAAGTGTATAATCACACCAAACTAGTATCAGGCCTCATTTAATTTAAGAATCAAAGAACATGAAATACAAGAATAGTCCCATTAACATGATGGAAGTTTACATCCTCCTGGGAGCCAGCAGTTATCAGAGACTTCTTCACTGTTCCAGCTGTTAGGCAGCAGAGACATTTCTACCAGCATAGCTATAGATTGCCACAATACCATTTCCTCCTTTACATTCACTTGTAGTCCTCTTTAAAAGATACATTTTTAACTGTGTATTTATGAAAAGGGTTTCATCTCATCTCTGTTTTTTTGCTCTGAAACTGATGAGAAGGAATCTGCCTGTGGGAACTCCAGAGCTACCCTTGAGATACCTCGTTCTACACGTGCTGACTCGAGTGTGCAAACCCAGCAGAGAGGAATCGATTCCACAGGGTTTGCAGAACCCCATGAGAAGCCAAAGCCTGTGCCACCACTCTGGTATGGCCAGGCTGCCCAGAGGTGCTTGCAAGTGGTCCTTAGCTGTGTGGTGTCTGATAGGCTGTGGTGGGTGAGGAGCATGCCATGCCTGTAGTGTCCTTCAGCATGCTTCGTGTGAGCAGCACAGCCACAGCCATGTCCTCGTGGGCATTTCTGTGGCTACCTGCTCATAGCTCACTCAGTGCTGCTCCCATCCTAGAATATAAAAATACACTGAGTTTATATGGATGAAATATCTCTTCCATAGAATTAGAAGGTTTATCCTCTGCATGCTGTAGAAATATTCTATAGTTTATATTTGCAAAACATCTAAATGAAAAAAAGCCCTCTAGGGTTTTGTTTTTTAAATAACTTTTCTACTGGCTACCATATCAAATACAGATTTGGTGTGTATTCAAAATCTCTGGTTACCTACTGACAGCACAGCTCTCTGTGGTCACCTTAGAATCATAGAATGTCTTAAGCTGGAAGGGACCTCCAGAGGTCAGCCAGTCCAGCCTCCCTACACATGTAGGAACATCTCCTCCTAGGTCAGTCTGCCTTCTAACACCCAGAGTGGAATCCATATGGATGCACATTTGAACAAGAAAATTTGCTTGATTTGTAGTAACTGTGTCACCTTGAGCTGCCAAGTGTGGATCCTATGATCCAACCTGCATTTTTACTTTTTCACTTGTGAAATCCAATGACAACATAGTTATGGGATTGAAATACAGTTGGAACTGTGTGTTTATTGTTTCCTGCTGCTGGTGGTGAGCTTGCCTGAAGACAGGCCTTATGTGGCAATAGTATTATGAATGTAAGTATTTTTAGGTAATGGGCTTGTGTTCAGCTGTGTTCAAAGCCCTGGTGTAATGCTCAGCCATCACTGAAGGCAGTTAAGCCAAACGGGTTTATATCACAGTTGCAGAGGTTCAAAGCATGTACATACCATTACTTGCAATAACTCAGCTGATGGGTGGTAATTCATTACATTTAATTATTCATTACATTCATTTCATTGTGGTTGGTGGTGTACCAACCCTGAGGGGTTTATCAGGCACATTAAACATTTAGCCTTGGAGTGGCAACTATGCCAATAAATTCTTGAAGAATCAGAATTATTTTCGGTAAGTACCTGTTCTTTCTTTTGATAGAAATGCTTTGGCTTGTCACAGTAATTGTGCTTTGCAACTATACATTGCATATATATTGACACACACCTATGTCAGATGGAGCTCACTTGTATGTATATAATTCAGTGTGTTATCTTGCCAATTGTTATGTATTATCTTGCCAATTGTTAGATTGTTTCATCTTCCTTAAAGGTGGAACTCTCTTTAAATACACTGACAGCTTGGCAAATGCCCTTTCACTGGGAGCTTTTAATTACCTTCTGTTTCAGCAACAGAACTTTTTTAGCATAGCCAAGAAGTTCCCCCAAAGCACTGCTATTATTCATATCTGTAACTCCTAGACAGAAAGCTTTGTTCCTTCATGATGGAAGCATATAGTCTACAATTTAGGAGACAAAACAAAAACGTTTGTCTTGTTCATAATGAATTTCACTGTTACATCCTGGAACTCATTTGTTCCCTTGCTTTTTGTCATATATATAGTTAGATGTGTATATGTAAAGATTTTGATAGCCATGTTTAAGGTAGCAGTTTCTCAAAAGAGATAAGAATTGCAGTGTGATCCTTGTAGTTTAACATTTTTCCTAGTCCTGAACAGAATAATAAATAACAGAAAACAAAACTGTTTCTTGTTGCAGCCTTTATCCTCATCTCTACTCAAGAGCATACATTAACTTTAGAAATCCTGAGGACATCCTTCTTTTTAGAGATCGTTTCGATGGCTATGTCTTCATTGATAATAAAGGTTGGACTATTTCTTAAATACTGTGTGTCTATATATATATATACATATACATATCATTTTAGAACCTTACTTCATTTTTGCTAGTTATGCCATTTTCTTCTCAATATACAGTTAATTATATGCAAATATATTAAAATCTAGCTCTTAATGAAATATATTTCTCCATGCAGTCTTACTTGTCTATGTGGTGTGCATACTTTAACTTCATTCTTGTACCTTAAGCAATACACCATCCCATTGAGATAATAATCCTACACAAGCTTCACAGCCCAACAGAACATTAACTGAGCACGTTGCAAGCATGAATCATTACACCTTCAGTGTGTTTCTGTGAGATAAAGTTGTGCCACTTACTCCCATTTTGAAAAAGCAAGACAAAAAGTAGACTTTATTTTGGTTGCCCACTTTCTGAAATTTACATCTTGACTTCTTGGAGCATTTGCAGACATCTTGAGTTGAGAGGGACAAAATTTGTTGCTATCTTTAAATCTCAGTCTGAAAGTGTGCCCAACGGTAAAAAGAAACTCCATACTGTAGGTGTGGATAAATCCAGGTCCCTTATAGAAGCATGAAGTGGTGCTTTCCCTTTAGCAGTTCCTTGCCTCATTCACACATGCCTTCTGAAAAAAAAAAAGTTTAATGGGTTCTATAAAGAGACATGGATTGTGGGTTTCTTGTATAGACATTGTCTGTTCTGTACATTCCCTGTTGTAGAGCTCCTGTGAAAATGGTCCTGTCTGCTCTTACTGAAGAGTTGACCTCCAAAGAAGCCATTTGTCCAACTTAACAAATACCTCATCAGCATGTCTTACTTGAGGTATTTTATAGGCTTCTAACATAATCAGATTTGGATGGATTTTCCTAGAGATGTGATACCCACATTTCAAAGTCTGGGTGGTTTAGGATTATGAACTAGAAAGAAAAGATGATTCTGCCAAGACTTCACTTTGCCCAAATAGAGCTTCAGTGGTTTGCTGGACTGAAGCCAGAATGTTCTGTATATTGCAAAAATTGAGCTTGGATGCAGCTAGCTAGGTTGGCATGACTGATTGTGCAAATAAAGAGCACAGGTTTTGATCAAAGGTGCCCTGTGTGGAGGCGTGTGGCGATGACCAGGTTGCACAGGTTAACAAACATTCTAGCAGATTTAAGCAAAGTTTTCAGTGTAATCTTGAACCTGCTGCAAGTGGAAATCAAACCAAATAAAAAGCTGCACAGAGTTCTGATTCCAGTCCAAAGAAGAGGCTGGCATTTAAGGCAGAATTCAACACACAGAATCCCTGCTAGTAAATGCAGGTAAGAAGTTGCATAGATGACCATAAACAATAAAAAAAGAAGCTCCACACAATTCTACATGCTGAGTTTTACAGTGTGGGTATTGAGAGAAGATGGTGTGTTTTATTATTGCACATGACCCAGCATTTATTTATTTTTTTAAAACTTTCTGGCAACAAAACTTTACAGAAGCACCTCAGCTGTTGGAGATTAATTTCCCAGTAGTATTTATCACTTGTCAGGCTGAGATTTTATATAGAATCTTCTAACCAATGAATATCTGTGAAAAATTAAAAGGGAATAAATTATAATGGAATAACTTTATTGCACAAGAGTAGTAATCTTAATTTTTACAGTTCTTGTTAGTATGTCCAAATAATATTTAATGTTTATGTATATAATTAAAATAGAAACATTATTTTGAATCTATACTACTGTTTAGTGTAATTTTTCATTAGAAGTTTAGAATGGGATTGTAGAAATACTCACCTTCAATTTCAAGTGATGCTACCCAAGTTTCAAGAGTTTTGAAAACCTTACTTGAATATAGGGAATGTTTCTCCCCATCAAAAAATTAATCATTGTTCTCTTTTAAGGTTTGGAGTATCCTGCAGTGGTTGAATTTGCTCCATTCCAGAAAATTTCAAAAAAGAAGCTGAAGAAGAAGGATGCCAAAGCTGGGAGCATTGAGGATGGTAAACGTATTTTCTTGTCACCACGATGGAAAATAGAGTCCATTTCTGTTGTACATTGCAAAGTATTAACATAAGTCAAAATTTTTTCTTCACAGATCCAGAATATAGGAAATTTTTAGACAGCTATTGTGCTGATGAAGAGAAAATCTGTGCCAATCCTGAGATTCTTTTGGGAGAGATTGAGGCCAAAACAAGGGAACTCATTGGTCTGTTTTCTTAGTTTTCTTATTACTGAGAATATTATATATCATCTTCATGATACTGCCTGAAAGAGCTGACCTGTTCAGTCTAACAGATTGAGATTATCACAGTTAACTTTTTGTTACTCAGCCAAGCAGTGTCAGGAAACATCCCACCTGTTCTTTTAAGTCTCTGTGCATGGAATCACTTGACTTCACTGGAAGTTTTGCAGTGGCTTCAGAAGTAGGTCCTTAATACTTCCAGATCTATCAAAAGATGGAATATTTATTGTTAAAAGATAAAATAGCTGTTTACTCATGATTCCTGGTATTAGCTGCTTTTACTGGGAAACGTGAAATGAACTTTCTTTGTTCTCATGACTCTAAAGGCTTTGAAAGCAAGGCAAGACCTTTTTTGGTGTGCATGCAGCATGCAGCATGACTGTCACATCTGGGGGTGGGACTGTAGGAAGCTGAACACTGAAATCTGCAATAGCAGGATGGAGCTTGGAGGACAACAGGGAATCTTGATGTGCTGTAGCTCCAAGTGACAACAAACAGAACACTTAACTCTTGCCCTAGGTGTGACAATTGAGTAGGGAAAAAAAACCCTAAGCTTTGCTGTTATTTCTTCATAGTGTAAAAGTAGCCAACTCTCCTGATTAGACTCATCAAACAGAATCATAGAATCATTTAGGTTGGAAAAGACCTTTAAGAGTATTGAATTCACCCATTAACCCAGCACTGCCAAGTCCAGCACTAAACCATGTCCCTCAGCACCACACCTACACATCTTTTAAATGCCTACAGAGATGGTGACTCCACCACTTCCCTGAGCAGCTGGTTCCAGTGCTTGACAAATGTTCTGGTGAAAAAAAATTTCCTTATGTCCAATCTAAACCTCCCCTGGCACAACTTGAGGCCGTTTCCTCTTGTCCTGTCACTTGTTACTGCTGTTTGAGAGTTGACTGCAGAGATCTGCAAGTTAAACAATTTAGAAGAAATGGAATAGTTAGAAGTACAGACATTCAGACGTTTCTGCTATCAATAAAACTTATTTGTTGCTGTTCTGTATAGGGAGGTTCCCCGATTATTTTTATCTACTCTAATTCTTCCCTAGTATTTGACACCAGAGTAAAAGAAGTCAGAATTGTCCAAGTTTACAATTTATGAACATTTTGCAATTTCAGGAAATATTTAGTAATATATTCTATCAACAAAAATAATTAATTTTGAGAGTTACAGATTTCTGAGTAACTTTTGGCTGAATACAACTTTACATTAGGAGTTTTGTTTTATTTCTGTTATGTCACAGAAAATCAATTTAGTTGCTTTATTTTTTCAGCTATTCAGAACTGTGGCCAAAACTTTCTATCAATATGAAAAAAATATTACTTCAGTGGGTAGCATGTTTCTAGAAAATTATGTAAGGGTTAGTTGTATGTCCAGTTTCAAAGGTGTTACTTCCATGGAATTTGGTGAAAGATGTACCCAAGACTTTGTTGGCAGAATTGGGCCTCACATTCTCAGCATTTCTCCAGGTAGCATTACCACAAACCAGCATGTTTTATGCATCATGTCAGATGCATTAGCTCACCAGTTTCAGTGTGACAGAGAGATATAAAACTCTGTAACAAGATAAAGATAAGTTTATTCATCTGGCTTGTTTGTAGAGAGCGAGATAAAATATAAAAGTTATTGCTGACACAGGTCTTCATTTTGTAATTTATTTTCATCTGAAAATTCTTTAACATTTTAAGAAAAACCTCTTAGATATTTATTTGTGGTAAGACCCATCAAGAAGGCGGGTAAGATTGGATAGGAAGAAGGTTTGATAAGCATCTTTTTTGCCCTCCTCTTCTGATACTGCTCATTATACTGCCTCTCTCCCTTGAACTTCAGGTTACAATTTCTGATTAAACCCCTTTCACCCCAGCCTTACTCATGAGTAGGGTCAAGTTCTGCACTCCCAGCACAGCTTGTCTTTCCCCAGATGCTCCAGTTACAATTTGTGATCACTCCCAGCATGTAAAAGTGCCCAGAGGTTGTTGTTTTTGACCATTTGATATTTGCTAAAAATAAGTACTGAAGCCTATCAAGCCTTCCCATTCATAACTATGTAACCAGGAGTTTTTATTAACAAATGGGTTGCCCACAGGAAATTCACACTTCCAAGACAAAAACATTCAAAAGTTCTGGGGTATGGATTGTGTCTAGATTTTGGCTATGCCATGTCAAATTTGATGAAAACTTTTTTTTTTCTTCCTCTTTTTTAGTTTATTATTTATTCCAAATCCTGTCATGCATTCCAACAGTGAAATTTTCTTGTTTGAGGAAGAATCCTATATATAACTGTAGAGCAATTTCTAGTAGTAAACGTTTTCTGTAACTCTGCTGGGAGATCTGTCAACATTTGTTGTAACTACTCAGAGCTGTAAGTACATTAATTCAAGTTTGAATTCAGTACTGACAGTCTGGAACTCTATACCTGGTAAAGAATTTTCTGATATTCTCAAAGTTTTTGCAGCATTTGAGGATAGTTTGAGCAGGTGGCTTAGGCTAGATTTCAGAGTGTAGAGACAGCTCTGTAACAAATGATTGTGACAGTAGATGAGGCATTTTATTTCTTATTTGGGAAGCCAGAGCTTTATTCAAATCTGCTGATATTTTGTTATATAACATGGGGCAAACTACTAATCTCTGATTTAGTCATCCCATGTTCCCATGGAGAGGTGAATGCTAAATGGTACTTAAATGGAAATAATATGAGAGAATGAAAATGTTTCCATCATGATGTACATTGAAATCTGGGACTGAAAAGTGCAATGTGAGATTACAGTGATGTGGGCTGTGTATGAACAGCAATATAGCTTGGTTTTGATGTACAAAATTAAGCTGGAGGAATAGATTCTGAACACCTTTATTTCCTTTTTGATGAAATAGCTGTTTGATAAGCAAGAAAAAAGTGTCATTCTCTTGAACTGGAAAGATACAATTTTTAATTAAACATTAAATAATCTTCCAACATAGCTCTGTTGCTTCTAACTCTAACAGCAAAAAAGCAACAAAGTGATTTTAAAGCAGAATGATGGGAATGCCTTCAAAAATCTGTAAAACAAATAAGTTTATTAATTATTTAGGTCCCTTTCAGATAAAGCTAGAAAAAAAAAAGGGGTTAGTACTGAAGTGAAGAAATGAGTACATATTTTAGGAGTTGAACACTATATCACAAATTTTTTGTGTTTTAGCTAGAAGAACAACACCCCTTTTGGAATATATTAAAAATAGAAAATTAGAAAAGCAGGTACGTTCAGACCTTTGCCTGAAGTTCAACATTTATGTTTCACATGGGTTTCTGTTGGGCAATTCACAACTGATGATTTTGCACTCTTCAGAGGATACGAGAAGAGAAAAGAGAGGAGCGGAGGCGCAGAGAACTGGAGAAGAAGCGTCTGCGGGAGGAAGAGAAAAGGAAGCGCAGGGAGGAAGAAAGACGTAAAGAAGTGGAGAAGCAAAAGAAGATCTCTGAAAAAGAAATAAGGATCAAGGTACCTTCATGGGAAAAACCCAAAAATATTCTTTTTCTGTTGAAGTTATCCAGAAGTTCCTTTGGTATCTGTACAGTGTGGAGGTAACAAAGCAGCTTTAACTGAAGGGAAAGGAATGTAGGGCCTTGAGTAAGTAGCAGTGTTTGAAAGCATGACCTGATTGCCATAGGTACACTGGTGAGGTGATGCAGTTAGAGCAGGTACCTCAGGTATCTTCATGCACCCCTGTCAACATAACCTGACAGATCAGTGAGGGTGTCAGAGCTCTGGAACAGGCTGCCCAGGGAGGTTGTGGAGTCTCCATCTCTGGAGACACTTAAGAC
>JAOEGS010015159.1:20075-36443 GCA_025447755.1 Corythornis vintsioides
GGGGGGTTGGACTAGATGATCTTCTAGGTCCCTTCCAACCCCTAATATCTATGAATCTATGAATCTATGAATCCCAATGGTTCTGTGCCAACATGCCAGAAGATTATTGCAAGTGGCAATATGGCTTTAACACTTTCTTACATGTAAATGTTCACCTAGACATGTGTGCAGAGGGTTTTTTGTGTTTATGCTCAGAATGGATGTATTTTCCTAGTATGTCTTAACCAACTGGTAACAGAGTCTTCCTAGTTTCAGGCAGTGCTGCTTTAGAAAATCTCAATGGTCTTCACTTAGGCAGGTGTATTTTATGCTCTTAAGTCTGGACATTTCAAAGCTTATTTGTATAAGATGACATAGATCATCTGAACTAAATTTTGTGATGTTGGAAAGGCTTTACAGACTGTTTTGAAGAGGAAAAATTGGTATTTCTGTAGGTTAATGTAAGGACACCCACACTCATTCTGGACCTTGTGGTGGGGAGATATCTCAGAGCTGTGTGCTTTTTCCCTCTTCTCCTTCATCTGGATGTATAAAACCCAGTAAGTTCTGAAGCTGAGTCACAGATTTTTCATATCTGGGCATAAATAAAAATACTCTAGAAGTTCAGGAGAAAAGGGACTTAATTTATCCTTAAAATGGATTACTCAAAATTGTTTGTCCAGACACCCCCAGTATTTATGACACATCTGTGGTGATGTGACCTTGAAAGTCTCTGAAAGAGAAAGCAAATACTACCTGAGAGAAACATCATAGAAGTTCTAAATATTGGAGAACAGCCTGTGCTCATTTCAGAAAAACTGATACAATGAAGAGACTGGTGAGATGTTTGCTTATTCCTGAAATGTTGGAGAAATAGTTTGTGAGAGTTGGTCCTTCTATAAATATCTGTAATGCTAAACACTGCTCAAGGCCCTTGGGTTTATTTGTTGTGAAAGGAACTGACTTCTTGAAGATCTTAATATCCAAGGTGACAATGTATGTTATCTTTTATGCTAATATCATATGATTTTCCTCTGTCTGTATTTCTGTCAGGGTGTATTCATACTGAGCACCTACTTCTGTATGCCAGTTTGTCCCAAGTGGTTCATGTGACACATGTTATATATAAAATTTCAAGGAGTGAAGTAGTAATTCTCTTCTCTTTGTAGCATTGTAGAGGTTCTACTTCTTATTTGCAATAATATTGAGCCCTGTTATATGATTTCTAAGAAATCACAGACCATAATAATGGCTTTTTTATTTAAAACTCAGGAGAGAAGTGTAGGTAAGTGCTTTCTCCAGTGTTCTCAGCATATTTAAAAGTGTGCGGTTGAATGCCTGTTAATGACTGTCACTCCTTAGCAAAAGGAAATTGCCCCTTTTAACAAACTTTAAAGTTAATACTTAAATAAGGTATCTTCAATCTTAATAGGTTACTGATATATTTAAGACTTATTTTTAAATGTCTGTTACAACAGAGGAGAATAATTTAACATCAGAATATAAACAATTATCTCTTAGCTTCTCAAGAAGCCTGAAAAAGGAGATGAACTGGCCAGTGAGAAACACAAAGAGAAAAGTGAAGAAGCTGACATTGAGGAAAACAAATGGGATAAATCACCTGGATCTGGGAGTATAAAATCCAAATCATTGGAGGGTTCACTAAAAGAACCTAAGGAAAAGTAAGTAATATTTCTCTTTTAGACTTGTATTTAGATCCTAAATGCTTAAACATGATACAAGTACTGCATTGACTGGGTGTTTTGTCAGCAAAAGACTGACTTCATTCTGTGTGTGAACAAGTCTCTCACTGTCCTTTTTTCAAAAGGTATTTAGTAACAGCTTATTTATCTGGTGGCAGCATTAGCAGATACAATTTGTTATATGTTTTGAAATCCCAGATTGGAAGGATTTCTGCCTGAAAAGTCAGTCAGAGCTTCATTGTTATTTCACCTATTCCACATCAAGAGCTTGGGTAAGGCCCTCATTCCTTACTGGTGTCAAAGACTAAATTGGCAAGGACCACAGACACTTAGAATGATTTGGGTTGGAAGAGACCTTAGAGATCATCTAGTTATAGCCTCTCTGCCATGGGCAGAGACACCTTCCACTAGAGCAGGTTGCTGTAGGGCCCATCCAGCCTGGACTTGTACACATGCAGTGATTGAGCATCCACAACTTCCCATGGCAACCTGTTCCAGTGTCTCAACACCCTCAAAGTGAAGAATTTCCTTCTTATTTCCAATCTAAATCTACCCTCTTCCAGTTTCAGACCACTACAGGCCTTTGTAAAAAGTCCCTCCCCAGCTTTCTTATAGGCCCCTTTTAGAAATCAAAAGGCTGCAGTAAGGTCTCCCTGGAACCTTCTCCTCTCCAGGCTGAACAACCCCAACTCTCTCAGCCTGTCCTCACAGGAGAGGTGCTCCAGCCCTCTGATCATTTTGATGGCTCTCTTCTGGACCCACTCTAACAGATCTATGTCATTTTTGTGCTGGTGGCTCCAGAGCTGGACACAGCACTCCATGTGAGGCAAGTCACTCACCCACTCTTGCCTGCCTGTTTGCTGTGGCTGTTTTTAGAAAGCTACTTTAACCACTCTTGAACAGGAGCTTGTATCCCTGTCAACTGCTTAACTCCAGGCATCTCTGTTCCCTCCTCACCCACAGGAGCCAGCAGGAGAGGAGACAGGTAACAAGCAATGCTATAGCAACAAATCAAGATCAGCCTTTCTGGCTTTTTCCAGGGTCATGCTCTGAGCCTTGCTGGGACCTGGAGTTAGTGTCTAGAATGGCATATTATATGTGAAACAAAAGAATAGCCACATACCCCTTGAGAGCTAACACAGTATGTTACATACATGTGTATCCATGCTACAAGTACAGTTGCTGTAATTTTGAGTGATTCAGGTGTCTGAGACAGCTGGGGCATTGCTTCAGTTGCTGAATTCTCTATGCTGACACAGTTACAGTATGGCATTAATAACTTTCCTGTCACTCAGGCTTTGTTGCTGTCCTCCAGCTCTTCCTGAGATGGGGACCCTGTCTTGCAGCCCCACCAACGTCCCAGTTCATGGCAGAGGCTGACAGATTTCATGGTTCATTTATTAAAATAAAGATATGGATACACTTCTATTGATACTAAATCATTCTAAATGAGAAGCATATTATTCTTTGATCACTACACCATTAGAAAATCTCTGTCCTCTCTGATTAACTCTGCTCATTCCAAAAATGTGAGCAGACCATAAAAAGCAACTTTCCTGTTTCAAGTATTTATATGCATGTAATACATAAAAAGAAACTGCCTGTATTTGTTCCTTTAAAAGTTAATCTCTTTGGTAATCTTTCTTCAGTATTTGCAGTTTGGCTGCAAGAGAGAGGCACCTGCTTGCTGAACAGGATCAATGAAGTGAATAAGAGAGCTGAGAATAGTGTCAGACAGGCAGCAAAACGTTGCAAACTAATAGTCTTTATAATACAAACCCATTGCAGCACAGCAGAAACTAAGTCTTACGTTGTGGTAAGGTAATGTGATCTTTTGCCTCAATAGAATATGCAAAGGTAGGCTAAATGACTTGGAGAACATAATAAATGAAAGTCTGGAACATACATCTTTATTTTCACAAATGCCTTCTGCAAGTTGCAATGTCAGTGAATAATTTATATTAAATAGAGTCATAAAACTTTAGAAACTGATACATGATACCTGCACAATTCCTTCTGGCCTTGAATGTTCCCATTCAAGGGATATTCATATTCAAGAACAAGCCACAAGAGCTAATCATGCAGCTCTCATTGTGTGAGAGTATTGGGTAGCTATTGATGGGATTGCAAAGAGGAGTAAAAATTGAAGAATGGACCTTCCACAACAGTTGCACAAAAGTCCAGTTTTGCTTATGAAGCTTTTTCTGCCATTTTAAACTGAATGCATAGCCAAGAGCCAGACACATGGGTGAGGCATTAATCAAATTTGCACATGACCCCCTTTTAATAAGAAGGAAGCATGCTTGGCATACTGTTAAGTACTCTTCAAGTCAAGGGAAGGCTTTGTATTGTGTCCTTCATCAGCTTGTTTGTTGGTTTTTTGGACTGCTAATTGCTTGGGTTTTCTTTCTTCTCATACATACTCGTAGGTCACAAAATGATAGTGACAAAGAGCAAAGGGATTTGGAGAGAAGATTTCGAGAGAAAGAACCTGAGAGACCAAGGTATCGATTGGATGATGGCAGAAAGCATAGAGCTCACTATGAGTTTGACAAGTTTGTGAGAAGGAATGAAGAAGAGCTGAAGTGGGGGAAAGGATACAACCAAGACAGAGGAAAGAAAGGGATCTACAACTACAGCTACACTGTGGAGGCAGTAGACAAACTGGGTAAAGAGGACAAGTGTGATGACATGGCATCCAAAAAGGAGCGCATAAGAAATAAGGTTCTTTTATTCATTTAGGATAATCTTTCATTAGTTAAATATGCTTTAAGATCCCAGGTTTTACTTTTGAAAACTCATCATAAAGGTGCTTTTCCAAGAAAAAAAAAAAAAAAAGCAATTCTTGATTTCATTTTCAGTACAACCCAGACTGTGCTCTATATCAGAGGATAACAGCAGTTAAGTTGAGGTTCCAGGTCTCTGCTCATTTGTATTTACAATGTGTAGAAGACTTTCTGTCTTTGTTTCAAATGGAGCATTGTTAGAACACTATTCTTGGAAGCCTTGTGTTTTGTGAGTGTGTTAAAAATTGCTGTGCTTCTGATATGTAATGAAATTGAAAAACTGGGGCGTGATAGTCTTTTTAAAATGTACTTTTATTATTCAGCTCATAAAGTAATTATATTATGGGTTGGCTGGGCATCACTTAGAGGAGGAACTCTAAGGACTTAAATAAATAGCTAATTCAGAGGTTGTTGTATTTAGAGGGCATGGATGTGCAAATTCTTCAGTCCTGTACACCAGACAGTACGAAAAGGATGTCCTTTGGTTAGGACAAATTATCCTCATGGTGGTTTTCAGGGAAGGAGCAGATGCAAGACTTGTGCAAGCAGGGCCTGTAGCAGGGTGTGTAGTAGAGCTGTTCCTTATTGTCTCCCAGACACATGGGCATCATTTTTCTCAGATGGATTTAATGGATGTGCCAGTGTCTTATCATGAGGTGGCATCCCTTGTCACCTTCATTCTCTCTCCCTTCTGATCCTAGATTTTCCACAAAATATGACCAAAACACTTTTTTGTGTAGTAATTTATTCTGCATGTGAAATCATTCTTTCAAACCAAGCGACTGATCAGTGGTGTGGGCTAAGGCTGGTCAGGAGCAAAGCAGTCATGTGCAGAGTCTGTACAGAGTGTGCACAGAGCAAGCCCAGGTGGGAGTCACCTTGGGAGCCTGGTGTGCCCTGCTTGCTGTTTGTGCAAAGGCCAGCTGGGCAGTGTGGGTGAGATTTATCTGCATGTGCACATCAGGCAACTTCACACACACAGCAGAGGCTCAAGCCATAGAAGAGTCAGAACAATGGCTAGTTCAGAAACAGGAAGGTGGGAAAAACAATTTTTCCTCATGCTTGCCACGCTGCTTTTGAAATCTGATTAAATAATCTGCAACCCTGGATTTTGATGGTGGCTCTTGAGGGGCTTTTATCAAGCCTTAAGAAGCTGTCCCCTTTTTATTTCTTCCCATCCCACTTCCAGTAGCTTGCTGGGTCTCTGGATTAGTCCCTGCTTCAAGGGCTAAATTTGTTCTCTGAACAAAATAAGCAATAGCAGTAAAGTTTTTTTGCAGTGTGGTGATATTTTAGAGCATTTATCACGTAGATGAGCATTAGCAGCTGAGATTTCCAACTTAGCTGTAGAATTAACAATGTCAACACAAAGCTTTAGTCAGAGATTGAGTTTCTCTAAAGTTTGTAAGAATTGATTAGGAAATGCAAAGTTTCTGGTGTAACAGTTGTGCCAGTTTTCATGCAAGCTGCAAGGTATGAAAAATAATTTGGACCCTTTATGATGACCTTTGCAATGGGCACTGCTTGCTTGTCAGAGGTTCTATGCAGCTGTTTGTGATGCAGAAAGATCTGTGTTAGGCATTTCCTACCACACTACAAAACACTAACTAGAAAGATCTAGTTGCATGGCCCAATAGTGAATCATGATATCTGGCCTAAAGAGATGGAGGAAAAAGTGGAACAAAAAAACAAGAAAGGTGAAGGGAAAAGAAAGAAAAAGGTAAAATGCATACTGTGAACTAAAAAAAAAAAAAAAAAAAAAAAAATAAAAAATAAAAAAAAAAATACCAGAATGACTTCAAATTATGAAGGCAATTGTAAATTAATATAGTTTGATGTTGGGCAATCTTAGTGCTCTGCCACTGTCTTAAAATAGGCTGTTTAATTTTGTTTGCTGAACTTAACATAAGAGTTTGGTCAAAAAAAATCCAGGTTTTGGTAAATGGGTTGCTTCATAACATTAAAAAATGGTATTTGTGAGAGTAAAATACTCTTACAAGGAAAAGATAAGCAGAGTTTTTAAACAGTATGTTTTATTATTGAAATCTCAAGAATAAGAAGTGCTCTCAGGATCTGTGGAACGTCACCATTTGCTAGTTTGAGGCACCTTTTCTTTGTAAACTGGCTCCTTCTTCCATTTTCCAGTGATCAAATCAGCGTGGGTGGTTCACAGAGCCTGTACTGCTTTGTTATCAGAGGGTGCATCCCCCTGGTCTCGTGCCCAGTATGGAAGGCATGATGAAGTGGAGCATTAACTGTGCAATTTTATATTGATCTATATCATTCAAATGTGCATTCTGTGTTTAAATGGTGGTAATGATTGAGGATTTGAAGAGCACTGCAAACTTACCACTTGGTAAAGTTCAGTTGAGGATCATTTTCTAGCTGTTACCTGCTAAACTGTTCTCTGGTTGTATTTTTTTTTGGCTTATATTTAATATTTGTCATTCATCTGCAGAGTTGAAAGTGCTCAGGCTGTTGTTCTGCTCAGTTGATGTTAGTAAAGGTAGCAACATTTTTCAGAGTTTTACCTGTAATGTTGTCTTAAATAATTGTCTGCAGTATTTCTCTTTGTTTACATCAAATGTATCATAGGATCTTTAATTTTTACAGCTTTCCTTGTTTATGCAAAATGCTGGGCTCCCAAGAATCGTGTTACAAACAAGATAGAGATTAAAGAGAAAAATTTCATTACTTTTCTTTTCCTGGGTCTTACAGAACGTACAGTGATTTAACACAAAATCTACCTCCTTCACAAACATTCTTCACTTCAAAATCCCCCACATGTATCCCCCACAGGTTTCCCCAGCATGATAACCAGCTCTCCTTCCTTCTAGGATCGCCCAGCCATGCAGCTGTACCAGCCAGGAGCTCGCATCCGAACTCACACGGGGTCTACAAATAAAACCTTTGACTGTGGTGGGAAATCCTTTGAAGATGCTCTTGATAAGAAGTATGAGGCAGAGAATTCAGCTGGAGGCGGTTCTGAGAAGAACGAAGAAGCCGAATAGAGCAAACTGAAGGGAAGGGAGGTGGAGAGGGATGAACTTTAACATTCAGTGTCATCACAAAAACAATCCATAGGGCTGTTTCAGAACTCCACAGGCGTTTGCACCAACAAAATTATAATAGCTCTGCCTATTACTTTCTGTAAAATAAAGGGAAGAGTGACTAGAGACCTGTAAAGGATCTTACAGCAAAGGACTTTTGTTGCCTTTTGACAAAAAGCAGCACAAACACTATTTGCCTAATTTAAAAGCATTTCAGTATTTTATCAGATTTACCTTGAAAAAGAGAACCTCTAATAGTTTTAAAGAAGTATTTATATAAGATTTTTCAGAAGCTATTTCACCTTTTCAGGTCTAAAGAAATGAAATGTAGATTTACATCAGTTTGAACTCTGAGGCACTCTACAATTACTTGGTGCATGACACGAGGGTCACAGTGAGGCCCTTCCTGCAAGTGGCTGAAGCAGGGAGCTGCAGTCAGACCTGGTGGGACCGGCCCTGGTGGAAAGCTCTGGAGCCAGTAGAGTTGGCAGGATGAGGGCCAGAGCTTGCAGAGTGTGAGGAATGTCCGTTGGTATCTGTACCTCATTGTGTTTACATTGTTTTTCAATTAACTATAGTGTCAGTTCAGTGTTAGTACAGCTACAGGTGTGTTGTTAGAGAGTTTGTCATTTTCTGAGCCACTTCTGCCTTTTATGTTTGAATAGATTCTCATGCTTAAAACAGAACAAAGCTAACACAAACCTCAGCACTTAAACAATTTACATGGTTTTAATAAATTAGCTGGTTTTTTATGTTTTTGACACTGACTTAAAAAAAAAAGTGGTTGTACAGTGATGACTTTTTATAAGCTAATGTTTCATATGAGAAATGTTTCAGGATTTGGCAAATGTACGATACATGAATGTTCTGCAGTTCTAGTCATAAAAAAAAAAACCACACATGAATGTCAACTGTAAACTAACATTTTGTAAGATCTAGGCCAAATTCTGCCCTTTGCTGCAGGCACATAAATACATGTTTGTGTGTATATATCTTCCATGGGTTTCAGTGATAGCTGCTGTTTACAGAAGGGCAGAACACGTTCATTTATATTTCATGGCTGAAAATTTCTCAGTCGGCTGAAACTGAGACCTGCTTTGTCATTGAACTTAAATAGTAAGATACTAATTTATTTTTACATCCTCTTTGAACATTTTATTATTAAGCATAACATCTAATTGTTCTAGACTGAAAAAATACTCATTGTATTTTCCCAGATATTAAGCATTAAATAAAATAAATGCAAAAAGATTTTGACCATGGTTTTGTGACATGATCTGCAATTTATTACTCTAGAGAAACCAAGATGCTGTGCTATTTTGTATTCTTCAGAATTAGGTAACAACACAACTGAGAAGTGCTTTAATATCAAGCTACTGAGATGCCAACTAAAACTACTTCCAAACTTAAGTAAAACTGCTGTAAAGAGCCCCCCTTGGGGTTTACTCCATCTGAAGTTTAGCTTGTTTGCCAAGTCTATCGTGTCTGCAGAGAAGGAGTTTGCCTTGGTGTCCTGCCGAGGTGGTACTGGCACAGGGCAGGTTTTCCTCTCAGTGAAGGAACCTTGGCTTGGTCCAAGGAGAAGGAGACTTGCCAGGAAGAATCTCTTGCAGTAGAGCCGGGCAGAGCTGAGACCTTTACTATATGAGGGTCTGCTCAAAAGTGTTTCCCTCTCATTTGGAGGGGGGAGTTAGAGAAGGGATCTCAGCTGTGAGAGGGAGCTGCAGCACACGGAGAAGCAGTGAATGGTTTTACACATACTGACAAACTCGAGCTTGGTATCTTTTGGCCAACAGTGGCTTTGAGACTACACCCCCACCTTCACCTGATTGCCTAGGTTATGAAGTACCTCTTGATAACATCATAGGTAATTAACTAGCAGTAGTAGTTAATTAATAGCAGTATTTTTATTTCCATTTGAGGCTTATTTTCCATCTTTTAGTTACCAGAAAGTGAACATCACACCTCAGCTTGGTAAAAACTCTCAGGTCACACTGCCACTCTCACCAGTGGGGATTCCTGTGCCTAATCACTTGTTTCTGCTTTCTTATGAGTGCTGCCTCCTGCACAGGAGGCAGAAATCCTGCCCTTTGAGTTCTGTATCCACGTGGAAGGAATATTCAGGACATTCGGATGTAGATAATGTGCTAGTTGGAGTCTGCACCATAGCTGCATCCCAAGCTCATCCCCAGGAACCCCCACTTGCCTGACAGGTCGGCTGTGCCAATCAACGAACTCAGGATAACCTCTCCTATTCAGAAGGTACTGGCATCTATTCCTCCTACATCTGAGGACTGGCCAGAAGATACTGACCACCATCAGCAGAATCTGAGTATTTCTTTAGCTGTGCAACACCTGCCACAGCAAGTTGAGGAGAGATGGGAGCAGCAAAGCACCACCGGGAACACCAGGGTCCTGCCTGCAGGCTTTCTGCTGAAGTGTGGCCTCCAGGAGACGAGAAATGTCTCCTTCCAGCAGAGAAAACACCGCTTCTGAGCTGATCCTCTCTGCGCTGCTGGCCACCCGGGGCAGTGCCAGCAGGACGACAGGTGCCTGCCGGAGCAGGCGTCGGGTTTGTGCAGCCGCGTCTGTAGCGTCTGCACCCTTCACCTGACTGCGGCTCGGGGGGGCACTGCCCGCTGGAAGGGAGGGCTCAGCTCACGGGAACGCTGCAAACCGCGATGGCCCGAGGAGCAGCACACGTTCCTGACGCCCTGCCCCGATCTCTGCCGCACAGGGATGCGGGCAGGGGCCTGAGCCCGCTCCCCCCCGGGAGCTGCCACCTGCTCCTGCTCGCTCATGCTTCTACGCTCCTCCGGAGCACGGCAGATAAATGCAGGCTCACAGCCCGGCTTTGTGCGAGCTCAGCGTGGCGTGAGAGCTTTATTGCCACAATAGTAACTTTGTTGTGCAAATTCAGCCCCGCCGAAAGCAGATACAGCATCCCTGCGGAGTGGGAATTGTGTCTGGTTCCACCGCAGATGACGCTGGTGCCATCTGTTTCCTCGCCTTTAAAGTATAATGCTCATAAAAATCTTCACCACCTTGATAAGTTCCCTGAATTTTTGTTGCCCCGTTTCTTATTGAGTCGTGAGGTTACTGAAGTTTAGCAATATGGAAATCACCCCGCCTGTCAAACTGGAGTTGGGCTGCATTCTGTCACGCACTTATTGTGTCATAGAAAACTGATGTGGAATGTAAACATCCCATAAAAACAAAAAACAAAACGCATTTGTGCCTGTTGCAAGTTTTAAAGAGAAGCTTATTTGACTCCAAAACACGACGCTGACAACTTCACATTCGATTTTTTTAAACACACTTCACTGCTTCTTTTCATTTAAAATAAGGGAAAGGAGAAGGCAGTAAGAATAAAACTATTTCAGCTGGAAGGGACCCACAGCAGCCATTAGTCCAACGGCCTGAGCACTTCAGGGCTGACCAGAAGTTAGAGTATGTTACTAAGGGCACTGTCCAAACGCCCCTGAAACATCGACAGGCTTGGGGCCTCAACTTCTTCCCTAGGAAACCTGTTCCAGTGTTTGACCCCCTCTCAGTGAAGAAATGCTTCCTATTGTCTAGTCTGAACTTCCCCTGGTGCATCTTTGAGCTATTCCCATGCTTCCTGGCACTGGATTCCAGCTCAGCACCCCTCTCTCCCCCTCCCCTTCTCAGGAGCCTGGAGAGAGCAATGAGGTTGTTCCTCAACGTCCTTTTCTCCATAGAAGACAAAATGCACATGTAAGCACCCAGGTAAGGCATCTTCAGCTACAGCTGAACCTTAATAGTTTGGGTTGGGAGGGACCTTTAAAGGTCATCTAGTCCAACCCCTCTGCAGGGGCATCTGCAACTACATCAGGTTGCTCAGAACCCTGTTCAACCTGCCCTCGAAGGTTTCCGGAGATGGGGTTTCTACCAACTCTTCCGGGCAATCTGCGCCAGTGTTTCACCACCTCGGGATGCCGTTCAGGCAAACGGCTGCGGGTTACACGTGGAGCAAGCGGCGTACGGTGTGCTCTGCCTCAGCAGACGGCTGGCACACGGCTGCCAGCTCCCCGGGACTCCTCCCCAGCCCACGGTCAGTGCGGTGCTTCGGTGTGGGGTGCCCAGGGCGACTTCCCCGCTCAGAGACCCTCTCGCCGTGCGGAAGCACGTTCGCCAGGCTCACTTTCGCGGCGAAGCAACCGCGACGGCTCCGCCGCCCGTGCCCAGCCCGCCGTGCCCCCGGCTCCAACGCCTCCCTCTCGCCGCCGGGCAGCGGCCGCCGCACCGCCGCGCCTGACTGGTTGCTCGCCCAAAAGGCCCGGAGGCGGGATGCGGGATTGTGGTGCTCTCGGAGCCGCGTTACGGCGTCCTCCCTGTCCTCGAGAACGGCCGGGCCTGCGCCCCGGCATCGCTCGCGTCCTTCCGCGGACTGTGGCGGCGGAGGACCACCACGTCCCCGCCGTACTCAGCGCCGCGGAACCTAACGGTGTGGCGCAGCACGAAGCGCTCGAGCCGCAGCAGAGCCGCGGCACAGGGGAATCCGCGGGTGCTAGAGACCGGCACCGAGCCGGACAGCGCCGCAGCTCCTGCCGCGGCCCCTCCTCCTCCTGCGGCCGCGGCGCGGGGCGGCGCCCCCGGCAGCGCGAACCGATTGGCGAGGCCGGTGCGAGGCCCGCCGGTGCGACAGCGCCCCCTGCTGGCCGGGCGAGGACAGCGCCGCGTGCAGCTCCGGCGGGGGTTGGGTCATTGAGCGAACGGGCGCCGCGCGCCCCCCGCCCCGCACAGCATCGGCACGTGATCAGGCCCCGCGCTGCCCTCTCGACCGGCTCCCCCCCGTCTCCCGCCACCGGCAACGGGGGGCTGGGCGGGGCGGGGCTGCGCCCAGCGACGGCGCTTCCGGTTGGGCGGCGGGCGGGCCCGGGGGAGCGATAAAGCGGCCGCTATTCGGCCGCGCGCCTCCTCCCGGAGCCCCCCCCACTCCCCCTTTCCCCCTCCCCCCATCGCCTTCCACCCCCCCCACCCCCCCCCCACTCCTCCTCCTCCGCGGCCCGAGCCCGGAGCGCTGCCGGCCCGGCCTTGCTGCCGTCACCGCCGTTGGAGGGGAGCTCCCAGCCCCTCCCTCCGGCCCGGCGCCCCGCCGCCGCCGCCGCCTCAAGGGTGAGTGCGGGCGGGGGGAGCCTTCTCACCCCCGCTCTCGCCGCCGACGCACGCACGGAGCGGGCGGGCGGATGGGTCCCGGCCCGCTTCCCTCCCCCTGGGCACTGGGCCTGGGCCTTCCCCTCGTCCAGCCCCCGCCGCGGCGTCGCGCCGGCGGAGCGAGTGGCCGTCGGCGGGAGGGGGGTGGGAGGGGTGTGGCGCAGGCTGGCGGCGGCTGGTACCGGCCCCGGGGAACAAAACCGGCGGGGTGTAAGTGGCGGCGCGGCGGCGCCGGGAGGGAGGCGCGGGGGGAGAGGGGAGGCGGCGGAGGAGACCGCCCGGCAGGGTGGGAATGGGAATGAATGGGCGGGCGGCGCGGCCTCGTGCTCCGGGGGGAGCGGCCCCGGGGGGCCTGGCAGGGGTGGGTCTGGCAGCCCCTCCCCGAAAGAAAGTTAAAAGCAATGGCCGGCAGAGCGAGGAGCAGGTGGAGCGCGGAGTTCTGTTCTCCTTGCAGTGAAAGGCGGCGAGACGCCTCGGGAAAGCGAGTTTTGCACGGGACGGGTCCCTAGCGGGACCGCCCTCTGCACTCGTGACAGAAATACCTGTGAGAGGGGCTGCGTCGCCCGTGAGATCAGCGAAGCCGATGCAAACTGAAGGCGCGTTCCTGGGTTGTGTCCTTACACTGGGAGGGATGGATGGGTGGATGGATGGATGCATGGATGGAGGCTACTATCAGTGGCAATTTAGAGCTGACTTAGGGACTTGAAAGAGGCTGCTTTCTGTGAACCACCCTCACTTTCTGGAGCCAGGAGACGGTCTGGGGCAGCAGAGACCTGGAGTAGCTGGTGTAGGTGTTGGGAGGATTTGATGCTTGACTGTGCAGGGAGGTGCCACAGTAGTTTATCGCAGTATAACAGTTTAGCACTGTTAGAAGAGGGGTAATTCGAAGCTTGGCTTCTACTAAGTTGTTTCTAAGTGAGGAATATAGAGACTTAGGATTTCATTTTGCTCTTCCATAAGGTCCCCTTGACCTTCATTTCCTTTCAAGGTAATGTAAATGGAAGTCATAGACTTGTCACCAAGATTCACGATGTTAACTCACAGTTCCTGACCAGGTTGTGTTGGTCCAGTGGAACTTTTGATTAGCTCAGATTCAGCACTGCAGAAATAAGGTTTCTGGGTCCATTTCTGGAAGCTAGCTGTGCACTGTTAGGAACTTGGAGTTAGAAAGCCCAGTTAGAAGTACATGGAATTAGTTTCTCCTGCCCTGCCTCTGTCACAGGTACATTGAGAGTACTCTGCAGTCCAGACTGCTAGAGCTAATACTAAGAGCTAATGTTGCTGTGTAGCCTTGTGGTTCTTAGCAAAGGTACAAATCTGGCAAAATAGCAGCAGTTTTGTCCCCTTTGTGTTTCTTGTTGTCTGCACGTCAGTCAAGTGTTGAGACTTTTCAACTCTCCTCTGACTTGAACCTTGCCTGGAAACATGGAGCCACATAACACAGCCATTTTTCTGCCTGGATCTAGTGTCTCACATGGTCTCACAGTCTGCTTCACCACTTCAGGGACTGGTCAGGTCAGGGTGTTGATGACTTTTTTAGGTGTAGAATTTTAAAGCCATGGTTCAACGATCATTGCTGATGGAACTTGGGCTGGGAGCTGGGTTGTGAGGATGTGGCCAGATTCTTGTGTACACTGCAGGAGCACAGCACTGCCTGTCCTGTCCTAGTGCCATGGGCGTGACCCCCTTACCTGCTTTTGGGCTGTGAAGTGCCTGGTGTGCTGCACTGTGGGGATGTTTGTCTGCAGCTTTCTCTGGGAGCTAAACTTCTGTGTCCTGTCAGTCACAACACAGGGATGTAGTTTCAAAAGAAGCATCATATTGCCACCAGGCTGCCATTTACTTTTTGGCACTGCAAGAACGTGGCATTTTTCCTTTTGGTTAAACACAGCAATAGTCTGGATCAGCTTCTGCTGGTCCAGGCAGTGATGCTGCTGTATCCAGCTTTCTGGCTCTGGAAACAAACTTCACCAGCAACCCTCCTCGCTGATAGAGGCTATGTGGCTGAACTGTTTGCCCCCAAGAAACTTTCAAGGTTGACAAGAGTGAACATTCATCCTTCGTGTGCTGTGACTGCATGTGAGGAATGCAGTGTGGTTTTAGGCAGTCACAGAAAGCAGATGGCTTTCTTCTTGAGGGCTTTCCCAGCTGTGCTGGCATTGCTGATGTGTATTGCATGATATGCTTGTCTCAGCAGGCTTGGTTCTTGATTCAAGAGGAAAAGAGATACCCCACTGCCTATGAGAACCAAGACAGTCTGATTTTGAAGACTGATAAGAAAGACTACTTGTTGCTGTATGCTGAAATTCTACATGGCATTAAAGCAACCTGTAATTTTCTGTGTTTGTGGGCAGTCTAGATCTTTAGCTTTGAGCTCCTTCTTCTTCCCTTTGGTGCTGCCTCATGACAGTCACAGCTTATCCTCTGTAGCAGAAGGATGCAGTGGTATATTAAATATTCAAAGATATATTAAATGTTTCAATGCTGGGTGTAGAATATCTTTATTAAAAATAACCCAAAATGATTAGTAATGTGTAGCTATGAAATTGGAATGGAGTTGAGAAGTGGAGACATCTCATTAGCTTCCAGGGTCAGTGTTGTGCCATCCCCTGGGTGGATGCTTTCATATGCACAGTATCTCCTGCACATTTCTTTCCTACCACTGAGATGTTTTTGAGAGTTTGTAGGAATTACGGCTTAATCTTTACTGGGATCCTTATGGATGATGGGATGCTGAAGCCAGGAACTGGTGCTGAAGTGGCTGTGCATGCTGGCTGGGAAGATACCAAGAGGTCTGTCTGCTCTTTGCCTTAGCTTAGGCCACTACTATTGCTCATTCTGACATGAGCTCAACAGCGACTGCTGATGCTGTTTGACTGCACTCTGTGGCTGACCTGTGGTATATGTAGCCAACTTCAGAATTTGCAGTTATCTCATTGCCTCTGATTTTTTGAGTACTTTTTCTTTATGCAAAATCATTCCTTTGACCTTTCAGATGCTGAGAGCCAAGCAATAAAAGTAAAGATTGCTGTTCTTTTCTCAGATAGATCTAGGTCCTCGTGACCAAGTGCTTTCTTCCACTGTTTTGTTTGGTTTTTTGTTTTGGTTTTTTTGTTTGTTTTTTATGCCACCTGGTGTACTGCATCTGGCTCTGGAACCCCCAACACAATAAGGACATGGATCTGTTAGAGCAAGTCCAGAGGAGGCCACAAAGATGATCAGAGGGCTGGAGCACCTCTCCTGTGAGGACAGGCTGAAAGAAAGAGTTGGGATTGTTCAACCTGGAGAAGAGAAGGCTCCAGGGAGACCTTATTGCAGCCTTTTGGTATCTGAAGGGGGCCTAAAAGAAAGCTGGGGAGGGACTTTTTTCAAAGGCCTGTAGTGACAGGACAAGGGGTAATGGTTTGAAACTGGAAAAGGGTAGATTTAGATTGGAAGAAGGAAATTTTCCACTCTTAGGGTGTTGAGACACTGGAACAGGTTGCCATGGGAAGTTGTGGATGCTTCATAGAATCATAAAATGTTAGGGGTTGGAAGTGACCTCAAAAGATCACCTAGTTCAACCCCCCTGCCAGAGCAGGGTCACCTAGACTTGAGTCACCCAGGAACAGATCCAGGTGGGTCTTGAATGTCTCCAGAGAAGGAGACTCCACAACCTCCCTGGGCAGCCCA
>JAOEGS010015161.1:3067-14146 GCA_025447755.1 Corythornis vintsioides
CAAGTTCTTCCTTGTGTTTCCCCTCAACCTCTTGTGCTCCAACTGACTCCCATTGCCTCTTGTCCTGTCATTGGATGCTGCAGCCAATACTGGTACCATTTGGCTCCACATCTCCCCACCCCTGCTGCTGAATTTATCATTGGCTTAGGAGTCATGGGGAAGCTGAAGGAAATGTAAATTTGGACCAAGACAAGTCAGCACCAAGAGCCCTGCTTTGATCATGACACAGATAGGTGCAGATGGGGAGGCTTTGGACCAGTTCATGTGTCACCACACCAGGCTGTAAATCTGAAGGAACTTGCACTCTTGCTACTCTGCTACCTAAGTAGACTTTGCTGTCTTTGCCAGCCTGTGTGCTGCTATTGCTACGTGGCTAAAAAAGACAACACAGTGAACACAGACAACTGGTGTTAGAAAAGTGTCACACGGTTCAAACTGGTGAAGGAAAGAAATTTGAATAACCTGGGTTATCAGGAAGGACTGTAGTATTTTGATGACATTTTCCCATCTTTCCACTCCAAATCTTGCCAGATCCACTTCACTGCTGCTGCACTGCTCACATGGTCATGCTCCAAGATCAAGATGCATCTGTCAAACTGCTAAAAGGGTTTTTTTTAGCTATTTCTTTCTCTACCTCCAATATCACTAGAAAATTCCTCCACTGAATAGATATCAAAGAGACGGTTGTGGTTTTCTCACAAAGCAAGTGTATAAAGAATGAGAATTTGTTTGACTCTTCCCCACATGATGAAAGGCTGAAGTCAGGTTAGTGCATTACTTCAAAATAGAAAGCTTTCTTTTTTTGCTTTCTGGAACACTTTACCTTTTGCTGTAATTTACCTGTAAAATTGCCTTTACCTGTAATTTGAGACCCTTGTTCATCCACCTACTCACTTACTAAATTGAGGCACAGTTAAATACCTTTCTGAATAGGAACACAAAAACGTGTTTCTCTAAAAGTGAGAGAGTGAACAAGTCTAAGGGACACACACAGAGGGATGGGAACAGCCGTATCCTACTTGGCAGGCATTGACCTTTCATCCAACCTCAGAAAATCTGCTTTGAATGATAAATGTGACCTTAGGTAGATCTGGGAGAAATGTGCAGGCAGAGAGCACTGGATCTCTGGAAAACCCTGCTGCAATCTCTGCACAAGTCTTTGTCAGTTCCACTGCAGGGGGTCCTTTCCATCAAACTATTTTAAGATTATCCAGTGCAAATGGGCTGCATCCAGCATGGTCTTTGCAAGATGGGTGCTCTCAGACTATCACCTGGTGGTGCCTTCAGCCTGTTTGTACATAAATAAATGAGAAAAGACTTCAAGGTTGATGACATAGGATTTTGTGTGGTTCAGTTGCCACTATTTTTGTGCCTGCTCTATTGCTCTCACATGCACTATAGTCTAAGTGGAGTGTAAAAAAAAGTCTATTTACGTTTAAAAATCCATCACCTTGACACTTTGGCAGATGGTTTTGGAGGCTGCCTTTTATATTGGGCTTCTTAAAACTTATCAGATGCTGCTACTTCTGTTTCAAGCCTTTCTACCCCCTTTTCATGCCCCATTCACTGCCATTAACATTGTAGATAAATTGCCAGGCATATAAATGCTATTTTCCATTAAGGTTGCCATGTTACTGAATAAGTGTAAGTTTGAAGGAGGAACATAAATTTAATTCTCAAATACCAGTGAGACAGATGTTTCTTTTATAAGGAATTAGCACTTGGGGCTTCCTTTCTCTTACTCAAAACAAATAGTGGTGTTGCTAACATTCTTCTGTAATTAGTAAGTATCTGCTTGCTCTGTACATTCTTTCTGCTGAAAGCTCTACACACTGAGGATTGTGTCATTTTTTTTTTTCAGTTTTGGATCATTGTTTAAAAGAGCAAATAACTTGTCTATAACCGCTTGTAATTTCTTAAATAAAATTAATTTCTTAAGTAACTTTTGTGCTGTTCTAAAAGGGGTAAAAAGTCTTCTGAATCCAAAATGTTGGATGATCTAAGGTTTATGTAGCTGGAGGAGTCTACAGAGCTATTCAGCTTGCAAACCATCAGCTCCAGGGCAGATGAATCACTCACTGTGCTCCTTTGACTGTGCTGATGGCACCTCTGCCTGGACTATAAAGGAAGCCTGATCTTTCTATTCACCATAGATACCTACTTTACACGCTTAAATTAGGTGTCTTAACACAAGACCTGAATTCCCCCTTGGAATTATTTGGCTACTTCAGTGAAGGGGCTTTTGCTGAGCAGTAGCATGCTGAGACAACCACACAGGACTAGTGGAGGTGACAAGGGATGTCCTGAAGACCTGTGCCCTTCTGGGGTGGCAGCTGAAGACCAGCTGGGCAGTCCAAAAACATCTCAAGTGACACAAATGTTGATGTTTTGGAGTGCCAGGTGTCTACTGTCAGTAGGAAAAATTACCCTCTGGAGATGCTTGTCTCCATTGCATATGGCTGTCTAGATGGCCAGCTTAGATTAGTCTTTCAGCTTTTAGCTGGCGTAATGAATCTCACTTTATGAAAAATTGGAGTGCTAATGACTCAGATGTATAATTTATATTTGCACTGTAGACATTTAGCCGCCCAGCCAAGATAGTTCCATTTTACTGGGGCCTCCACAAATAAAAATGAGTGGGTTTTTATCTAAACAAAACCTCTTTTTTTTTTTTTAATGTATATGCATATACACAGTCAAGAGAAGAATCACTGTAGTCTTTATCCTAGAGATTCAGACCTGAAACAGAGAAACATGAAGTGATTTGCCTAGAGTGACATTGAAAACTTTGGACAGAAGAACTTTACTTGTCTTTCCCACCCTTGATTCTACATCTTAATAATAAATATGTATTTTCTTTTCTTAAAAAAAACAGAATTATTAAAGCATAGATATATATATATCTTGTCTGAGTAAATTCCTATTCTTTACAAACCATATCAACTTCCTCTGCTAGGCTTCTTAAAACAGGTGGGTAATGAAATCCTTTTCCTTTAATGTGTCATACGTAACATGGAAAATATAATATTATCCTTAAGTTACATGAGTTCAAGACTTGATTTAAATCAATGATTTAGAATTAATGAAGAAGAGTCTGACTACACATGTGTGTGCAGTGCCATGACAATCACAGAAAGAAGCAATAACTAACCTCAAACAACATGCCTTGGAAATCTTGTGATGAAAACAAATACATGGCTTTATTCTGGCAGGATGCTGTGCACAGAGCAACTGCATCTTCTTGAACAGTGTATGCAAGGGTGACCTTGAAAAAGTGTTCAATTAATATCTGTTTATTGTCGCAGATCATCAGGCCCTGTTCACCTTGAGGTGCTTATGAATTTGATGGTGTTTTTCATTTGAACTAATTTGAATTTCTTGTGGTGTTCCAAGGCAGCACATCAACTAGTGCCTTAATCCTACAGGCTTTGCTAGAGGCTGAATAAAAAGGGTAAAGTCTTGGGAGCTCGTGTAGCTTTCTATCATAGGGCCACAGGCTTCCCATGATAAATGGGAAAAAAATGGATTTTTTAGTACTTCTCCCACAAGGTGGTATATAGGTACAGAAATATACATAGGGAAGACATCTGTGATAATGAAAATTATCTGGCTAAGACTGGACTTTTTTTCCAAGTCTATCCTGACAGACCTTAACCCTAATACATTGTGAACTCTGGTGTGAAACCTGAGGTTCACAAAAGTCAGTGGCAGAAAACCATTGATTTTTGTCAGGCAGATTTTTTTGCCCCGGGACTCTCAAGGGAATAATTTTGCTGGTACTATTTCTGGTTCTGTCAATGATGTGATATCTGTGTTGTATGTGCATGTGTGGGCAGCCCAAAGCTACCCTGTCCTTCCTTAGTGCCAAAATGCATTGCAAACACATTCTTCAGTTGCTTGTTATCACCTATTTGTCTCTCTTCCCTCAATTGCTTTCCTGCTTTCTCTTTTCTACTGCTGTGATTTAAAAAACTGTGGAGGATTGCCTCATTTCTCTAAAAATTCAAGCATGGTGAGGAAACTTTGCTTTAAAAAGATATAATATTCTCTAGTGCAAAACACCCTAATGTGCCCTATTTTTAAAATACTGGCATGGATTGCTAAAGGGATCTTTCAATATATCCTGGCATGCAGTGGATGATTAACACTCATTTCCTCTCTCGAATTTAAGTATCAAACCCAGATGATGAAAGTTTAATCCTTTGGCACAGGTACTGCGTGCTGCATCTTTCAGCACAATGGAGCCCATTTGCTATGGGGGAGAGGCAGTGAAAAATGCCTGGCCCAGGACTTCAGCATAGGTTCTTGGGCAGAAAACAAGAGAGGTTAAAAAAAGGTGCAGTTTCTGCAAATTCAGTTCCATCTCCAAGATACACATCTAGCAAGCCAAGGCATTGCTCAGTGAAAGAAGTCAAATGCCTTAAAGCCATCTGCACAATTTCTTGAAACTTCACTTCCCTGATGGGTAACAGATGGAGGAGGAAATTTATAAGTAAAAGATTAGAGGAACTTTGCTTATAAACAGTAGTACTAATCACTCTGCCTTTGCCCTGGAGACCAGATTTAATCTCAGGGTTTAACTTAATGCAACTGTCTTGTTTTTGCTGCCAACTGGGAACGTTCAAATACTCCCTTGATAAGAGATGCTTTGGGATGATACAAAGCTAAACATTACTTGGCAATTGATGACCCAGCATTTAATCAATGATTACACTCAACATAACACAGTGAAATAATGGACTGGGCAATTTGTGCAGTCAACATTTGCCTCTCCCAGTGTTTAAATCTATCTGCTCAACAGTTCTCCACTGTATTTGTGCTCTGTCAGTAGAACCTGCACTTTGTAGTCTCACCTAGTCTTTATTCAGCATCCTCTGAAATGAAAAGTGAGGCAGTGCCTCTGAACGTATTGGAAATCAGGCACAGGGCAGATGTGCTGCAGGTCTTCAGTATCTTCTCAGCCTTGGGAAGAAATCTCTGTGTGATGTGTAGGGGCTAGAATGTGGAAACCAGGGGGCTCTGATCTCCTGTGAGATCTCTGACCTTACACTTTGCCAAGAGTGGAAGAACAGCAGCTCATGTCCCAGCACACAGCAGGGTGTATAAGATTCAGCCAAGCATTTTGTCCCACTCACCTATATTTCCAGTCCTCTCAGCATAAGGTTTTAGGTAGCAGATTTTCCACTTTCTGTTTTCTATTTTTATATCGTAGGTTTCGTGCTGTGTTCTGGAGAGCTAGGTAGAAGAATAGAGACAGCTCAATTAGACCTATGATGACTATTGATTTTTCAATTTGCTGCTTGAAGTGGAAATTAAAAAGGAAAATTGTCCCAGTCTGACCTGAAATTAAAACATATTAATTTTCTTAAGGAAAATAAACCAATCACTGTCCCTGCAGTACTCCTGCTAAAACAAAGTACCTCCACACTAATCAGAATAATTCTATTCAGAATGGAAATCGTTTTATTTTGCTCCTTGTTTCTGGTATCTTTTTAGATGTCAGATAGTTACATATCTGAACTCAGCTTCAGCACAGCAGAGAAATTGAAATAGTCTATCCTGAAAAAAACATAGTTGTTGTGATATTTTCTCCTGGACTTTCTCTTGCCTCGTGTTGGACAGATGACCTGAGTTTACTACTTTATTACAAAAGAGAGTGTATAACAATTACACGGAGAGAGTTGTCTCTCTGTAGAGAAGAAATGCTGAAGCCTTGTCCTTCTTTTAGTATTTTCTGATAGTTAGTTTAGATGACTCTCTGCTCAACTTGTCAGTTCCTGGGAACTAATTTTTTCTTGTATGTGATATGGGAAATCAGATGCACCTAGGCACAGGGGGAATAAAAGTCAAAAGCTGCAACGCAGGTTGGCACCATCTTAATCTGTTGATAAACCTTGATTAATCTAATGCTTGCTTTTCTAAATTTAGCAATTTTTTTGTGATGAAAAAGCATGATGAATAAGCATGAGGTTCATTCTTTGCCAATTAGGAGAATAAATACACTTGAGGACATTGTATTATATCTGGGTGATTGGTGACACACACATTGAGAAACACAGAATTATACAATCATAGAACAGTTTGGGTTGGAAGGGACCTTAAAGATCATCTAGTCCCAAATCCCCTGCCATGGGCAGGGCAACCCCTGATTATACCAGGTTGCTCAAAGCCCCATCCAACCTGGTCTTGAACATTTCTAAGGATGGGGCATCCACAGTTTCCCTGGTCAACCTCTTCTAGGGTCTCACCAGCCTTATAGTGAACAACTTCTATTTTCTAATCTAAATCTAGCCTTTTGCAGTTTAAAGCCATTGTCCCTCATTCTATCACTAAAAGCCCTTGTAAAAAATCCTTCAACAGCTTTCTACTAGGCTCCCTTCAAATACTTGAAGATCGCAGTAAGGTCTCCCTGCTGCCTTCTCTTCTCCAGGCTAAACAACCCCAATTCCCTCAGCCTCTCCTCAAAGGAGAGCTGTTCCAGCCTCTGATCACCTTTGTGGCCTCCTCTGGACATGCTCCAACAGGTCCATGTCCTTCTTGTGTTGGGTGCTCCAGGGCTGGATGCAGTGTTCCAGGTGGTCTCACAAGAGTGGAGTAGAGAAGGAGAATCACCTCCCTCAACGTGAACCTTCTTTGCTCTCTAGAAATAGTACTCCAGTTCAACTGATGAGAAGAAAAGAAATCTGTGCAATCTCTGGTCATTCTGTGTATAAATAATAGTGTCTGGAGGACCCTGCATATTATTTGACTTGAAAATCCAACTCCAAGATGCAAACTCCTGAGAAAGCAGATACCAGGAGTTGTGCTGCCTGTAGAATGAGTTACTTTAAGCAAGATTTGGAATAAATTCCTATTTCAGGCCTGTTTTGTAAAGAATGGCAACATATGACAGATGGAGAATGGTTCACTGGTTATGCCATCTACTGGTGCTGACTCAACTTTTATCTGTTTACTTGTTTGCTTGTTGTTTAAAGTACAGTTTCAGAATAGAGTAGGATATGTCTGAAAGTAAAAGTCAAGGGAAAGCAGATTAAATCTCAATTTACAATGCCATGGTTAGAGGTCTGCATGGATTAAAGGAAACTGTTCCTTTAAGCAGGAAGCTAGTGAGCACACCCTAGAGACCATTCCCCCTGGAAAAATGATGCAATTTTAGTAAGCTAGATTAATAATAGTGTCTATCTCACTGCTAAGGTTCTCAAATGTCTCTTTAGCAGGTAAATTTTCACATCCAGTGAAGAGAACCTTTGAGGTTTTTCTTTTTTGAAAGAATGGAAACATGTATAAATATCTGACTAGAATATTTCCTTTCTAGACTTGAAAAAAAAAAAAAAAAGAAAAAGAAAAAAATCCCAGCAAACCCCAAGTATGTCTTTGATAATTGTGTTTATACAGAGTCTGAACACTAGTAGTTTTGTAAGAGAGACTTTCTTTTTCTGGACTTCTTCTGTCTTGCACATTTTCTCCTTTCATTAAGTGAGGGGTTTTTAGACATCCTGACCTAAAAAAAGTGGCTTATTTAGAACAGACCTGACCATATGGGGCTGCTTTGGTATAGTCTAAGCTTAACTTCTTATGTATTGTCATCCAAAGACAAAGAGGCTACTAATGTGCTTTTGACCCATCCTGTGACAGATAAAATATAAAATAAAATAATGAAATAAAAATTGAATAAGTTGACTGGAACTGACTTGCTTTAGGATGAGCTAAATTGAGTCTATGGAGGTGTTCAGCTTCATTTGGCTGCTGAGAAAGAAAAGACAAAGAGGCATGAAGTGTATTTTCAAGTGTCTGCTGAAAATTCACTTCTGTGAGAGCAGAAAGGGTGAGAGATGCCACATCTGCTGTGGCATGTTTGACTCAAGAAATATTTCCCAGTGTCTGAAGCACTCATGGCTGTTTAAAAGATTACTGAAACTAGGATATTGGTCCTCTTCTCAGCAACAAAATTGAGAAGTGGACTACTCACCCTGTAGTGCTGCAACATTTGGGTGGCATGGAAAAGTGACGGCTACTGGAGTTTAGACTGCACTTACCTGGCTGTTGGTGCTATTCCTGCAGAACTGGGTGTTTTTAATGAGAGGTAGTTACTCATTACTTCAGGTTGTCCTTTCTGAAAGGTCAATCCCAGAGATTTAAACCCTGAAAGATCCAGAAGTTGCTTAGATTGGACCAGGGAACTTTTAAAAGTTTTTTTATATTTGTACTAAGAAAATGGGCCAGGTCTATCTTGTTCAGAATACCACCCAGCTTGTTCATCTCTTTACTTTTTTTTTAATAGGCTTTTGGTCTCTGAGGTGCTAAAAACAATTACAATTCACACTAGTGACATGGGAGACGTAACAGAAGTGTAAAATTGTACATATTTATTTATAGGCCTACCTGCATTCAGGCACTGTGTAGGCACTCAGCTGTCAGTCTCCAGTTTGTATCTGGTCTGAAATATATTTTTTTCCTGGATCTTATCAGGATCTTGGACATAAAATTCCTTCTTTTCTGCTGGGTACTCTCTGTTTCTTGGTGCTCTCTCATGTTCCCTGGAAGCAGGTCTCAGCTGTTCAGAAACAAAGTACCAACTCTTGCTGAACTGATCTTGGTAAAAAATGCATTTTTAGATAAATGAATTGCTTAGTCATAAGGAATTCCCACCTAGTCTGAACCTTTAATGCCTTTAGGAAGTGGCAGAATTCTGAAGGAAGAGTATCTGCTGTTGGTGTGTCGTTGCAGCTTAATGTGCTATGCCTGAAATAAAACACTGAGGGAAGATTTTTTTTTTTTCCCACTGTCTCCTTGTGGAGGAAGAGTTTTTGAAAAAGCTAGAGACAATTAGATTAGGCTGCTGTTGTTTCAGCTCAGTGGCAGACGTTGAAGCTTTGGCTGAAAGCCCATCACAGGACCAGATGTTTTAGTCCTGCACTTCCTTTGCAATGGGAAATAATGAAAACTGAGCCTTGTAAATGAAACAGGACTTTGCTGATTTAATTCATTTGCTATATCATTGTGATTCATATAATCAGAAAATGTCTCTGCCAGGGGTTCAGAGCAGAGAATCAGGAGTTCATAAGGGAGATGCTAATGGGATTTCACAGGTGCCCTCCCATCTTGTTTTCACTTTTCAGATGTCATCTTTAGTACTTCCCACCCTGAGAAATCTACAGGACTCTATTTTTCAAGGGCAGGTGCTTTCTAGGAATTAATTTGCCATAATACAACCCTTTCTCTTTTATAAACCAGTCTATAAGAGCTCATGGAGGACCTGAATTCAAAGACAAGCACTGTGCTCAGAGAAGCTGATAGCCTGCCCAGAACTCTGGCCTGAGTTTGGTGTTAAGCATCACTGCTACCTGAAGCATTGCATCACACTTCACATGTTTTAGCTCTGATTTATCCCACCTGTTTCACCAGAGGTGCCTCTGCCCTTGCCTTGGGTGTTCTCTCTGCACAGTGCAGGGAGAGATGCCTCCAGGAGTCATTCAGACCTCCTGGTGGGGAAATCTTCTTTTGGAAGTGTCCATTTTTGTGTCAGCTGTGTAAGGAGTGTGGGCAGCATTAGGCATCTCCATGGAGTGGGATGAAGGAGATGATCCACTGTTCTCAACAAAAGAACATTCTTTCCCCCCTGCTGCTGCCTGCACATGATGAGTTTTCTTTCTCAGTCCAACTGTGTTCTAGCACACTGGGTATTTTCAAAAGTGACTAACAGACCTCTAAGTATGCAAAGCCATGTGCAATAGATTTAAACAACTTTCTTTTCAACTACAGGCAAAGGAGGTAGTAAAGGTGGTTGAAAACAGAGTTGGCATTGCAAACATCCCCACAATTTACCTCAGAATGGTGTATGTAATTTGTCATGACTTCTTGAGCTTTGTTGAAATTAAAGCCAGAAGGAGCCATCATAACAACCTGGTCTGATACCTCTGCACACAGTTTTGCCCAGAGGCTTCTGCACTGGAATATCTCCCTGATGGGAGCATCAGCACTGCTGCTTCCAGACCCACAGTACCACCAGCCTGAGGCTGTCTGTGATCACCAGTGCTGATTTTCTTCACAAATCCAGAAATATGGCACAAAACCCTTCTGCATCCTGGTGCAACAGCAGCAAAAACAACAGAGATAGGGTGATCCATAAAAGAAGACAATGATAGAGGAAGAGAGAAAAATATCTTATTAAAACTTTGTATTTTAAAGTGGTCAGGGAAATTTCTTGTAAACAAAATCAGCATTGGAAATAAGATTAAATATATATTGTTTTCTTACTAAGAAAAACTAGTTATGATTTTTTTTTGGGGGGGGGGGGGATTGGTTATTTAATGACCCATATGTAGTTTTACATCTTTTTCTCCACACATGGCTGTGAAAGCCAGACTTGTACTATCGTAACAGAACAAAAAATTGCAGCACTTCCCTCCTGTTACACATAGTTGGAAATATGTATCTAATTAATGGAGTCAAATAGCATCCTAAAAATATGCCTCAAAATACCAAATTGCTATAATCTTGAAATAGAGGTAATAAAACATAAAAGATTTGAAAGAAGGAAAACGCTGTAAATGAGAACCAGAGAAGAAAGTCTGCAGTAACTGTATATGACTATCCCCAAAGCCAAGCCCTGGCACATGGTAACCAGTTCAATCTAACAGGCTGTCACTTGTGATCCCAAGCTCGGTAGCTTAGGAGAGTTACTGGAAGGCATGCTCCAATTAGGGTCTCCTTTATGCTAGGTATGAAGAATGGGATTTTAGCAATCCTTTAGCTCTTTTCCTGTGAACCTTCAGCTGGCTTCAGGAGCTGCAGAGTTCAGTGAAAACTAAGGGATTTTAAAATCCTGCCCAAAACTTATTGTGACTGCATGTGTTTGGTCACAAATGGTACCTTGAAGAAGAGGGTGCTGAAGACAAGCACAGCCTCTAAGGATTTGGAGTTCCCCTCTTTTGTGATAGCAGGGGGGCAGATTCATGTTGAGGACAGCAAATAGACCTTAGGGTGGAAAGAAGATGGGATTGGAGGTTGTGGAGTCTCCATCTCTGGAGACACTCAAGACCTGCCTGGATCTGTTCCTGGGTGACTTGGTCTAGGTGC
>JAOEGS010015162.1:16633-26726 GCA_025447755.1 Corythornis vintsioides
GGATCCTGTGAACTGCTCTTTGGAAGGACCCTCCCTAGGGCAGAACCTTGCCAAGCAAACGCTGCTGGGGGTTCCTCTTGCCCCCGGTGTTGACTGATGCTCTTTCACTGCTCTTCCAGCACCCCCTGGGCCGGATCAACCTGGCAAACTGTGCCAGCCAGCAGGTGGAGCCTGTCAACAGGGAGTTCTGTGCCAGGCCCAACACCCTGGAGCTGATCACCGTGCGGCCGCGGCGGGAAGACGACCGGGAGACGCTGGTCAGCCAGTGCAGGGACTCGCTCTGCGTCACCAGGTGAGTGCCCCAGCCCAGCCTCTGGCCTGGGGGGGAATGGGAATCTTCTCCCTCAACTAGTCTCCACAACAAGAGCTTGACAGCTCTGACATGCCCCTGCAAAGCTCATAATGCTTCGGGATGATGCTTGAACTGTTGAGATCCCTTTGGCTCCTGTTTTTTTTCCTTGCTGTCCCATTTCAGCACTCTGAGGACACAGCTTTTCCAGAGGTGGAGATGCCAGGGGGCAGGGTTGTAGAACATTTGGCTGCAGCTTGGTTTTTTGGAGGGGTTTTTCTGGGTGGGTTTGTTTTGGGGTTGTGGGTTTGTCTTTGTCTCGATGCAGGTAGTTTTAGGGTTTTTTTATACCCTGCTATTTAGACTTCCACGGGTGATCAGCTTGACATTTTTCTTAATAAGAGGCAGAGGAAAAATTATCCATTGGCTTCTTTCCCTGTCAGGAACTGGCTGTCTGCAGACACTAAAGAAGAGAGGAGCCTTTGGATGCAGAAGCTCAACCAAGTCCTCGTTGACCTTCGCATGTGGCAGCCTGATGCCTGCTACAGACCTCTGGGAAAGCTTTAAACTCTGATCCACCAAGAAAATGTGTATGGAAAAACCCACATGAGCTCCATAAAAAAAAAAAAAAAAAAAAAAGGAAAAAAAGAACTGAAATGAAAATATGGGATGTCCTCTGAGTCACTTATGCTTTAAATCTGAGAGTATTTAACAATATACAGGACTATGTTATGCAGTATTTTTATTTCACTTTAAGACTTTTAAATATCTTTTTGTTTTTCCTAACTTTTGGGTATGATAGGAAGCAATTAGCTGTTTCTAAATGTGCTAAATATTTATGTAACTCCTGGTTTTGGAAGTCTTTTTTTAGCTCAGCATGTTGTTGTTCTTGAAACAGTTGTATTGTTGCAGGGAATCACACTTTTGGGCAGGAAAGGCAGGGAGGGTGAGCTACTGAAAAAACCCAAGCTTAGTAGATAACTCTGCTCCCTGAATCAGCTCAGTTCTCTAACAAGGCTCGTGCAGAAACACAAGATTTAATGTTGGAGGGTTTGTCAGGGTTATTCTTTAAATATCAGGCATAGAAGTTACCTCTATTGCATATTTACTGGTATTTCTTGCTTGCACAGCATCCTTGTGGTCAGAACAAAAGACATGCATGAGGTTTTCATGCTCCTTGGGCAATTTCCCATCCCAGCTGGGATGGCTAAGTGCATGGTGTGTGTGCTCTGTGGTTTACAGGTATGGAATTGTGTATACAGTATATTGCACTTTGCTAGAAATGAAAGGGTTTGAGTATTTGTTAGAATTGCTATATATAATTTTTTTAAAAAATATAGTTTTTAGGCTTGTATACATCAGAATCTCCTGGGACTCGTGGTTTGTACCAGCCAGAATTCTGAGTGAGAATCAGGAATAACTTTTACAAGTGCTATTTTTTCTTTTTTATAAGACACTACAAAGCTGCTATGCACCAACTAATACTCCACTGGCCAAAAATACAGGTCTTCCTTTCCCCAGAGATGGTAAATACAGGTAAAAACAGTCCTTCAGATGCATGAAAATGGCAAAACTTCTCAGTTTAAACTTGCATTTTCACAGCTTTTCACTGGGCAGGATGAAATACTGTCTCATTGCATCACTACTGCAGATATCCTAGTGGAATACTTTAAAATTGCTGTTACATATTCACACTGGAACACTAAATTCTGTAGCTTATACTCTTTTCATCCTGCCACTTTTCATACTTGCTTTTAAATCTTGTTTTCTCCTTCTGATGGCTTCAGATACTTCCAAACTATGTATTCAGATTTATTTGTTTAAAATTAAAGAATAAAACACCTCCTGCTTTTTTTCATGTCATCTCTGCTTTTGAGAGGCTGCTCTGGATGCTGAGGAAGAAAAGCTCCACCAAGTGTTTCAGGAAGGATTCTAGGCAGTGTGTGCATGTGATCTGGGAAGAGACTGAGAGGTACCAAGCACCACATTCAGTAGTGGGAGGCCAGACTGTCCATGTCACCAGGAACTTCTTGGAATGAGGTTGGAGAAGCTGCTGGAGACCAGCAGCTGCTCAGGTATGAAGGGGAGAGCCTGGCAGGGTGTCTTCTCCAACTTCCAGCTGGATGCTGACAAAAATCATGGCATATAAAACTATTAAACAGGTCTGTGCAAAGGTAGTGGGAGTAGAAGTGGATTTTCTCAGGGGATGATGATTTTATTTAGGCTCTTTTTCCACTGTGCTCATTGCCCAGGGTGGAAGATGCCCCTCCTGAGGGGCAGGTCCCAGTGTCCCAGGTGCTTGGAGTTGGAAAAGCTGCTCTGGATGGTGGCTCCTGGGCACCAGTTACTGGTTCCCCTGCTGCAGGGAAGGTGTGATGCTGGCTTAGGGAGTCTGCAGTCCCAGCCTTCCCTTCCCAGCCTTCCTCACCTGCACTGCTCTGGCCCTCCTGCACTCCCTTCTTTCAAGGCTCAGCTCTGGAAACTTGGTTGGTTGGCAAACATTTTTCTTCTGGGTTTTTAGTGGGTCCTTTTCAGAAGCCAAAGTGAGTTCCAGTAGCACTGGGTAGCTATAGCTGTCCAGTACCTGGAAAAGTCTGTGATTTCACATGAAGCTTCATGAAAACAGTTTCTGGACAGAGTAAGGTCAACAAAAGCCCTTCTCACGTGCAGTGTTTGAACCAGGCAGTGACACAATCCCTCCTCCCTCTGCATGCTCCAGCTCTCCTCCAGAAAAAACTGATGGGCCACTCCTAGCAATCTGCTGCTGTCAAGTTGGAATGTCATGGAACTGAACTTTGCTTTCCAAACAAAAAATAACCTTTTTCTCATGACTTTCTCCCCATGCACTTGTCACCTTCAACCCACCTGAGCAGCAGGAGACAGCTGAGTGGAACAGATGAGGTTTCCTAGGTTGTTACTGCCTCAGAATGAGCTTTTCTGGAATCATTCCTTTAAATACACTTTATTTTTAGCATGGTACTGGTAAGTGATTAGTGGTTGGGGGGGTGTAGATCTTCAGCTGGTTTTTGTGCTCTTTGCAATGAGAGAGACAAGGGGGTTGGAAAAGTTGATGGTTTAACAGGCCCCAAATTCCCCTCTCTTTGCAAACAGCTTCTGCAGGGCTACAAAGGGAGATTCTGGGCACAGCCTGAGCTGCAGAGCTCACCTCTGAGGCCAAGGCAGTGGAGCTGGGTCAGTGCCCTCCAGCCAGGGACAAGCCTGGTGAAGTCCCCCAGAGCCCCAGCAGTTACTGGGTGCATTGGAGCACTCTGGCTTTCAGGTTGTCTTTCAGAAGCTGCTGTTCTTAATTTTGTAAGAAAGCTGCTTTTGGGTTGTTCAGAAATTCCAAATGCTCACTAATAAGGAAGTCTATAAATGGAAAAGGCTTTGCTCTGGGCAAGGAACCTTATTTTAGCTGAGGAAATTAGTTTTATGAGCTTGTAAAACTCCTAATTGGTGTTATTAAATCCCAACCTCAAACAAAATGCAATCATTTGCAGCAAGATTCCCTGAAAATTTGGCTTCTAAACACACAGGGTTCCCTTCCCCTCTTAATTGCTCCCATTCTGTGTTTTGTTGCAGAGGGAATTATCTGATGGTCTGTAATTGTCTGTGCTGTACTTGGGCTGTAGTAAAACCATGTGGATGCTCTTGGTGATATCCTTGTCTTGTTTTTAATGGGAGATGGGGGGCCTGACTAGAAAATAAAAACCAAAGTGAAGATGGAGTGTTTGGGCTGCCTGGGGAAGAGGAGTTGTTCAGGGAGCAGGAAGATTTCCTTCTCATGCTCAATAGTCTTCCCTAGACATGGCTCTGGAGGTGAAACTGTGTCGTGGGAGACTGGATGTTTTGGTAACATCTACATGCCTGCAATAAATTGGGGGCTTATTAGTAAGTAGCATTTAATTAAGCAATGTATTCCCTTTTGGCTTCTGAAAGTAGGTGGCTTGAATATTTACTTAGCAGCTGTCCCAAAGGAATTTCTGTCTTAATAAAAGATGTGGAATTGACTGTACAATTACTCTCCAAAAGAAATATGAAATGGGGAATAGAGTGGAGGATAACAATAATACATCTTCTGATCAAACCACTGCTGGGAAAGTCAGAGAATCACAGAATGATTTGGGTGGGAAGGGACCTTTCAAGGTCACCCAGCCCAACCCCCTGCAGGGAGCAGGGCCATCTGCACCCAGAGCAGGGTGCTCAGAGCCCCCCAACCTCCCCTGGGATGGTGCCAGGGCTGGGGCAGCCACCACCTCTCTGGGCAGCCTGGGACAGCCTCTGCCACCCTCAGTGTAAAACCTTTTCTTCCTTCCCCCTCATCTAAATCTCCCTCTTTTAGTTTCAAACCATCACCTCTTGTCCTGTCTCAACAGACCCTGCTCAAAAGTCTGTCCCCATCTTTCTGTCAGGCCCCTGTCAGCACTGAAAGGTCTCCCCAAGAAGGTCTCCCTGGAGCTTCTCCTCTGCAGGCTGAACCCCCCCAGCTCTCCCAGTCTCTCCCAGCAGAGGCTTCCAGCCCTCCCAGCATTGCTGGGGCTCCTCTGGCCCCTCTCCAGCAGCTCCCTGGCTCTGCTGTGCTGAGGATCCAGAGCTGGGCCCAGCCCTGCAGGGGGGTCTGAGCAGAGCAGAGGGGCAGGATCCCCTCCCTCCACCTGCTGGGGGGGCAGCCAGGACACAGTCTGGCTCCATGGATGACACAGAGATTCCCCCTGACACTGGCTGATCTGGGTGGGGTTTAGTAGTCTCATAGAAACACTTTCTTTTCCTTTTTTTTTCTAGCTGTAATTCATGCAGTTTTATGTTGACTGATCCCTTCAGCACCAGCAAGTTTGTGAATAGGGTGAAGCTGCTTCTCTATTGATTTTGTTAAAATCACTGCATAAACTGGTGGAAAAAAAAATTGCTGGTCATTCTCAACCTTCAAGTTAGTGCAGAGTAGGGGAGGGCTGCCCAGGATCTCACACCTGTAGCAGCACTTGGTGCATCATGTTTGTTAGGGAGCAAAAGAGCAAAGAAGTGTTTAGAGCTGAAAAAGCAACTTGTTTTAAACTGGGGAGAGGTGGGCAAGTTAGGAACTTGTTAGTGAGGGGGGAAAAGAACCTGTTCTCAGCCTGCACATCAACATTCTAGTGCCTTCTTCTTCCTGGCACATTCCATTAGGCAGACAGCAGCCAAGTGAGGTATTGACAGCCAGGGCAATGACACAGACACAGTTCACAGTGATATCATGAGTTTGGGGGTTCCCCCCTCCCTTTTGTGATCAAATGAACTGCAAACAATGTTGTCTGGGGGGGAGGGTTGTGGGGATTTAGTGTTATGGCTTTGCTCTGTATGGTAAAAACTTCCCAGGCTTTCAAACCAGTCCAACAAAGGGTGTAACTGGCAGGTATCCTTTGATTTTTATTTTTTACTCATATTTTTGCAGCTGCACAGGAAACCAAAAGCAGAGCCTAGTGGTGCAGGTGAGATTCAAACTGGGAACAATGCTCTTATGTTAGGCCCAGTGCTAGTGCCTCTGGTAAGTTGCCCTCCCCCTTTTCTGGGTCTCTGTCTCTCTGGTGCTGGGAAGCATCACCAGAAATCACCTTTGGGCTCCAGCAGCTCAGTGTCCACCTTGATCTTTGAATATGGCCTGGATCTGGTCATTGAAGGGATTCTCCTTTCCAAGGACTTGAGGCCATTCCTGCAGTGCCTTCTGCCAGGTGATGCTCGTTCCAATGGCTGCAGCAATCTGCAAACAGCAAAATCCTGTCACCCTCTGGTCTCTGAGGTGGTTCTTCTACAGAATCATGGGCTGCTCTGGCTTGGAAGGGACTTTTAAAGCTCATCTGGCCCAACCTTCCTGCAGGAAAATAGGGATATCTGCAACCACAGCAGGCTGCTCAGAGCCCCCCTGCTTGCACCAGCCCTGTCACCCACCAAAGCCATCAGCTGCTCTGGAGAGAAGGGGTGTCCCTGGAGCAAGCTGCAGCCACAGGGGGTTGCAGTGCAGGGTTGTGGTAAGGAAGAGGCAAAGAAGAAAATCCCTGGGCTCTCTCAATAGTCAATGGAAAGAGCAAAACAGATTTTCTTCATTGCAGAAGGCTGTCTCAAAGTCAGATCTAGAGGGAACTTAGGACTGAGTACTGCACTTTCCCTCCATGTGTCAACACTAAATGGTTTTAATTTCCCCCACCTAGGATCAGAATTGAATGTTCTGGAAAAACAAACCCTCCTCCACCCCTGTTTTAACCTTGCAAAGGAAAAGGGATGTGGTTATGCCAAGAATAAGTGTTTTGGTTGCAGCCTCCTGCTGGTCAATGGGAAAAAAAAATATGCAAGAAACCCCTTTCCCCACCTAGAAACTTTTAGGCAGGGAATGTGGTCCTGGGCCTGGCTCAGCCATGAGCACCTGGTGTTTATCCTTCCTTCCAAGGCTTTAAAACATAAAATACTCTCTGGAGTGGGGACTCCTGGGGCTAGTTCTTCCTGCCTGAGTGTCCTCCCTCCAGCCTTTTTCCCCTGCAACACAAGCCAGGGCAGCTTTAAGGGGTCAGGGGGAGTGTTGCCTTCTCTTATGTAGACAAGTCCCAGTTAGGAAGGTTCCATTTCTTTCCACCTTCCTTCTGCATGGCTGGATCTACCTCCTTCTGCCATCTTTCTAGCAACAGATTAATTAAATAAAGAAAAACAAAAAAAAAACCCTCCCTCCCACACACAGACACCACCCCCACCTAAAAACCCACAATCAAACACACATCCCAACAACCATAAAGCAAATAAAATACAAACCTCCTCAGCTAAACTGCAGGTGGAAATCTATTTATCCTGCAGATTTAATCCTGCCCACTGCTCTATCTTAACCTGTGCTTGTGGTGCTCTTCTGCCTCACCCCTGGAAGAAGCTGTCCTGGGTTGGGCTCCTGAATCTGCTGCTGAGTCCAGTCTGGGGCATCCCCAGTGCCTGCTGCACAGCATCAGTGGTGATGTGCAGGTGCCATCAGAGAGGTTGGCACTGGGATGGGCTTTGTAGATCTTGTATATGTTTAATTATTGCTTCATTAACACTGTTTTTGTTTTCCAATCCTTAAGTCTCTTCCCTTTTTCTCTTCCTTTTTGGAAAGGGAGAGGTGTTAATAGAGAGCACCTCATTTAGTGGCTGGCCAAGCTCTAACCCCTGACAGGGACACTGTGGTTCTTGTATTCCACACTTCAAAGCTCCTCTGCATCTGCAGGCAGGAGGCTTTCCCTGCACTGCTGCTCAGTTCCAAGAGCTGACAGTGTTTGTCAGATGCTTTGCTATCTTCAGAGAGGAAATCCAGCAGGAAAGCCTGGGCTGGGTCATACCTGTCAGCACAAGGTGTGGGGAATAGCTGCAGAGGCTGGTGTGAGAGCCCACCCCAGTTTTTGACCCATCAGTCCTCTCCTGCTGGGCAGCTCTCTATGGCATGAAAACCACACCTGGCTAGAGGCAGTTGGTAGGAAAGAAGACATTATAAGTAGCAGAAGGAGGAGATTGTTTATCATCTCTCTCAGGCATACTCTTAAATATCACTTTCTGCTCTCACTTCCCCTTCTTTTCATTACAAGAGCTGCTTTTTTGGAGCAGAGTGCTACATCTCAGTCCAAATGGTGCTGTGTTGATAACAGCCTTCCAGCAGGAAAAGAAACAGGGATTTAAAGCAGTGGATGTTTGGATAAGGCTAATTAATAAATCCTAGGAGGGCAATAAGTCACTCAAGTGAGGCATAGCTACAGCTGGCACCTTGGCCAGAAGGGAGAATGCACCCAAACAGCACTGATGTCATCCTCCCAGCAGGAGGGGGCTCATTCCCACTGCAGGATGCCAGCTCCAGAGGGAGGGAAATCTGGCCCAGCTTGGCCATGCCCTGCAGCTCAGCACTCCAGGGGCTGTGGGTAGGTTTGCAGCTGCCCTTCAGTGCCCTTTTGTTATTTTCTTCTGGCTTAGGTAGGATTCCTTTCAAGGAGCTGCTTTCTGCCTTCTGCTCCCTGTTGCTTTCCCAGCTGCTGGTGGGCTGTGGGTGTGGGCAGGAGGCTGGGTGGAAAGCTGAGATCTGGAGAGCTCTGCTCCCACAGTGGCCTCTTGCTGGGGGTCGTAAGGAGCCTCAGCCTCAGGGTGAGATGTGGGAAGAATGCAAAGACCTTCTCCACTCCAGACTTTTCATCTTACAGTATCCCCAGATGGCAGGGTTGGGAATAGGGTTCATTTCATCACCGTTTTCACTCTCAGTTCATTTGCCAAGTTTTCTCTAATTGCTTCCTTGCAAAAGGCCTGTGGATAAGAATCCAGCCACTCTTCCTCCCTGTTCCCAGGCTGTGAGCTCATGCTGGCATGCTGCTGTCTCCTGCTGCCATCTGATATCCAGGCAGGAATCTCTGCTACGAAGCACCTGCTCTTTCAACAGGAAGGTCTTGGCAAGGCCAAGCAAGCCACTGCATTGCTCCAGCTGACTGGCATGGATGCAGAAGGCAATAAATAAAGGCTATACCTTGCCTTGGGACTTCCTCAGGCAGGGAAGAACAGGAGGTGAGCACAGAACAGTGGATCTGGAATGGTGCTGGCAATGCACACCCATGGTCTGCATAGACTGCTCGTTCCTAGGGTGCCAGGCAGCATCACCCTGGCTTCTGTGGAGCTGAGGGGGTGTGGGAGGGAATACACGTGGGGTGTCAGCTCCCATAGTCTGGTCTGTAACCTCACCCTGTGCTCGTGAGCAAGGGGGGGGCTTGGTGGCCTGGTGGGGTTTCACTCCCATGGTTTGATCCTGCTGAGGTGCAGGAGATCACAGAGCCAAGGGTGGAGGAAGGCAGTGGTGTCCTGGCAACAGCTTCTTCCAGTGCTCTTCCTAGGGCACCACAAGCACATCACTGAGGAGGGGCACTCCTCCTTCTGCCCCCTTCACCCTGGGGGCTGGCCAGGGGTGATGGGAGTGGAGCTGGCTCTTGGAGAGCACTTAGCAAGAAACTTCTGGACTTCAGTAGCTGGGTTGGAGAGATGGGCAGCAGCTGCCAGAGGGGGCAAATCAGCTCTGCTGCTGCTGCTGGCCCTGCCCCATCTCAGCCTCCTCCTGCAGTTTGTGCCACTGTCATTTAGCCCAGCCCATGACATGGGGAAGGCTGCTGCTGCTGGGCAATGTGTGGCTGGTTGAAATCTGCACCTAGTGCACAGAAACCCAGCTGCTTTGTTTGTAGCTGATTCCAGAGGATGCTCTCACCAGCATCATCTGGATTTTTTTTTCATCTCACAGAGTTGAAAAAAAAAAAAACAAACCTGTTTTGAAGTGAATATGGTGGGAACCAGGCAACCTCACACCAGGTTATTGAACCCCAGCAAGAACTGAAAGCATTGCAGCTGCTTCTCCTGCCTTGTCATTTATTTCTGACTCTAAACCTTCCCCTGACACCTCTCCTTGGAGGCCAAGCAAAGTGGGAGAAGAGCTCCATAGTATGCAGCTGCAGAAAGCAATTTAAATATATAACTTCAAAAAGAAATATTTGTTTCTGGCTGCAACAGGGAAAGCCATGGCCTCAGAGGCTGCAGGCAGGGCTGCAGGGGCCTCCTGGCTTGTCACTGTGCTGTCTCTTTGCTTTTCTTCTGGGTGCTTGAGCAGGCAGGTAGGCAGCCCAGCCAGTGAGGCTCTGGTCTTGGGGCTTGAGACCTTTTTGGCCAGGGTGCACCAGGGACTGAAAAAAAGGGGCAGAAAACCTTGCAGGAGTTACTGTGTCCAGCTCTGGATCCTCAGCACAGCAGAGCCAGGGAGCTGCTGGAGAGGGGCCAGAGGAGCCCCAGCAATGCTGGGAG
>JAOEGS010015163.1:0-18686 GCA_025447755.1 Corythornis vintsioides
GGGGGGGGCGGTGTCCCGGCGGGGTTCACTGCGCCTGCGCCGGGAGTTGCAAGATGGCGGACAGTGCGGAACTAAAGGTAAAGCGCAGCTTCAATTCCCTTCGCGATACCCTTCGCTGCCGCGCCGGGGGCCGCCGGGCTTCTGCTTCCCTTCCCCGCCGGCGACCGGCCGAGCTTCTCGCCGCTGCTTTAGCGGCGTCCCGCGCTGCCGCCGCCGCCGCCTCGTCGCCGGGTGGTTGCAGTGGCGCCCCGCCGGCAGCGGGGGCTGAGGGACGGGGCGGGGAGCGGAGCGGAGCTGTCCTCCCCTCTCTTCCCCTCTCCTCCCGCCACACCGTTCTCCGGCGGGCGGCTGCGGAGGGCTCGGCCGGGTGCCGGCGGAGGGGGCGGTCGGGCCGGCGCAGGGGTGAGGGCGGTGGCGGCCGGGGCTGGGTGAGGGGGGGGAGCCCCCGGGAGTTGCCGGCGCTGGGCAGCCCGGCTCGGCCGCCCCTCAGGAGGCGGGGGACGGGGCTTGGGGCTCCCCGTAAAGTTTCCAGGGGACTCTGCGGCGGCTCCGGGCGCTCATGAGGAGGAACGGGCTGTGCCCGGCGTTGACAGGCGGCCGGTTCCTGAGGAGCGCCCTCGCCGCCCGCTTCGGGGCGGGGGACGGGACATCAACACGACACCGTCGGGGGGGAGCCCCGCTGGCCTCGCCCCGCTGCCGCCCGTGTAAATAAAGGACGTCAGAAGCAGATGTTGAGGAGTTAAGAAGGGGTGAAACTTGCGGCTGTCCCTGTCATCCGGCGAAACGCAGCGAAACCTGGTGCTCTGAAGCGCCTTCGAGCGAAGTTGCGGTTCCCCGAGGGGACGAAGCTGTGTCTGTGTGTGTGTGTGCTGGTTTTCGAGGGTTTTGAGGTGGTACTCAGCTCGGGGTGGAAGAGAACAGAGCATCTCTGCATCCCCAAGGCTGTTTTGGGGAGCCGTGGTGCTGGGGTACCTGCGCTCTGCATCCCCTCCCCAAAATAAGACATCTCCCCCCCAAAAAAGGACACCCCAAAACTTTGGAGTCGCTGTGGGAAGGTGGGTGTGGGTCCCAGCTGTGCCTCGCACACCCGGCAGGGTGGTGAGAAGTTTGGAGTGTTGAGTTGTGGTTGTCACAGGGTCGTTATTCAGCGGGAGGGCTCCTGCTTTGCACTGGAGGCAGCGAACGGCGCCGAGCAGCAGCGTGTGAAATGGGTAACATACAACTGGGGAAATGTTTCTGCTTATTTTTTTTTTTCCCCCCTAGAGTTTCAGCAGGTCTGGGGTTTTCTGTGCATCAAAGCTTCCTTGCACTTTCATTTTTAGAGGCTTTAAAGAGCTGTCAGGATGCAGAGTATAAAAAAAATCTTGCGCCTGTTCCAACTTTCTGAGGTCTGTGTCTGCCAGGTCAGGACAAATACATCCTCCTTTCAGTGCTCTGCCCTTTGCTGTTGTTCTTTTAGTTGTATTATTTATTTTTTTTTTAGTATCTCACAGAGCATGTTGTCCACCAAGCCTTCATTTATTGATTGATTTTAAGCTCTGCTTCCCACATATCAAGATAAAGGGTTGAGATGTGGTTCCAGTGTAAAAGTTTTAGTGTGGTGAAAGCAGTAGTGACTGACTCGAGGGGTTTTTTTTTTGTGCCTGGTAGCTGGTTTAAGTTGATGTGATGCCGTTATAAGCAAGGGTGACTCAAATGGAGTTAAATGAGAGTTGGGGAATAAAGTTGGTCTGGTTTGGGTTTGGTTTTGGTTTGGTTTTGACGTGGGTTTAAGATGGCAGGATGGTGGCCAAGGGGCAGAGCTGCTGTGAAAATGGACAATTGATTGATTTTAGGAGCCAACTTGAAGCTCCCCCCTATCCAGGGCAGAGCCCCCCAAGTGCTGCTGCTGCTCCTCTGCAGCTTTACAGGTGCAGTTTGACCCTTTCTGAAACCTGCTTCTTGAGAAATGCTGGAGAGAAACGATGTTTTTTCAGTTCTTTTATTTTATTTTTTTTTAGTTGTTGTTGTTGTTCTTCAAGCCCTGCTGCAGCCCGAGGGATCTGCAGGATAAATGCCAAACTGACTCGATTGTTTTCCATCTCGCTTTGCTGCTCAAGAATGTTCAGTGGCACTTGCAGGCTGGGGCTGTGGGATGGCAGCACCGTGTTCTGTCACAAGTTGTCTCTCTTTTTGGTGTTTTTTTTGAGCTATGGGGGCTTGGCAGTTTGCATCCAAAAAAAATAGTTCCTTCATCAAATCATACTTTGAAGACTTGAGTGTTTTTTTTTTTTTTCCTTTCAACAGTGCAAAGAGGTGTGTGGGTGTGTCCTTTTCTGTCAGGAAGGGAAGACAAGGGACATGAAATTTGCCTGTGGAGTTGTAGCTGTCACCTGCTGGCTTGCCAGAAGTAGCTCAGCTTGGAGATGAGGAGCTGGGTGAGTGCTCCTTGGAAGAGCATGGATGATGGAAAGCTGCTCCATCAGGACTGGGAGCAGTGGGTATTTTAAAGCAGACAATCCCCAGAAATAGTGCTTTTAAACTCTTTAGAAAGTTGTAAGATGACCCAGGGAGGGTTTGTGATGAAGACTCTGCTGTCTGAAGAATAAACAGTGGATTCCTTTCCTTATTTAATTTTTCCTAGGTGGAATCTTTTCGTGTTGCCCCTCTGATCAATTAGCAAATTGCATCGAGTTTGGATTTGGTGGCCTTGAAAAACTAAAATCAAACGTCTTAATTGCACTGTAACTCACTAAAGTTTAGCAGAGAAACTTTATCAAGTTTCTAAAACTTTCTGGCCTTGGTGTGTTGCAGAAGCAGGGGGTTACAGATGGGTAATGCACACACATGGAAATCAGGGAACGTGATCTCACCACTGCTGCTGCCAAACACGCCACGGAAAATTAAAGATCCTGCTCCCTCCAGAAAGCCAGTGGCCATTCTTACCTGCCATAGCTTTTCACAGCTTTCTAAATCATGAAATAACATTTCCTGTCATGTATTTTTCTAACCACCAGCAAGAGTATTTCAGCCTCTTTGCCCTGGCTGAGAATGTTTGGGGGGGGGGGTGGAATCGAGTCAGATCACACAGAAGCTTGCAGAGCCCAGCCTAGAGAGGTTACTGGGTTCTCCTGAAGGTTGCCATGAATTGAACTGGGATATTATCATTTCTTTTGATGCATGAGGTAACCAGCAAGTCTGTTCTTCTGTGGATTACCCCCCAAACTCTATAGGCTGAGGCATATGTGAATTTTCTTCATCTTAATTACTATTCCTGTATAATTGCATACAGCCTCTAATTTATCTCAAGGTAAGCTATTTAAAGCTCTGTCTAATTGGAAGGAGTATACTTGAGTGATTAAATCTTTCCTTCAATATTTCTTACATCTCTTTAAATTGGTTATTAGATTGTTGTGATCTTTGCCTTCTACTCGAGTCCTTTGGAAATCATTACGCAGTTTGCAATAATCAATTCAATTATCCATGGATCAAAGAATGAGAAAGAAAAGCTTATGTTCTAGTATTGTCATTCTTGATACTGTCCTAAGAAGCTGGTTTGGAAAGCACATGCTGGGAGGTTTTCTCCTTTGTTCTCTCTCCTTTTAAGAAAGTGCCTTTGGGGATTGAAGAGATCCCTGGTGTGTTTCTTGTTAGACACAATTTATACTTTAAAAAAAAAAAAAAAAAGTGAGCCAAGAGTTTGAATGAAAATTCATAATAGTGTTTCCACACAATGGTGATGAAAACAAACCATTTAAAAATATTCAGTTGGGAAATCTCCTGCCCCTAAATAAAGGGAAGTAGGGGTGTTTTTTTGAGGGGGGGGGAGGCCAGTAGCAGGGCTTCCAGGTGGTAATGGTGACAAATGGATCCCTGGGATGGAGCTGTGGTTGTGTTAAATTGCATCGTCAATACTAATAAGCATGAGCTACCTATTTCAGTGTGCAATTAGAATTCTGCTCTTCTGTATTATCAGCTATTTTTGCTTAATCCTTTTATAAGTTGCTGGGGTTGCGTGTTTCTGTGATTAAATTCAATATAATCCACTTTTCATTGTTATCCCAGCCCGTGGATTACATTATTTTCATGCCTGTAATTTGGCATATGCCAGTCTAATTTTAACTGTAATTTTGGGCCAGATCCTTTTTTTTTTTTTCTTTTGAGCTTTTAGTCATCAATGGTGGAATTGCAGGTATGAGATAAATAAAATTGGCAGCTGTACATCAGTGTTTAAGTGTCAGAGCCCCAGTCCATACCAGTTTATTGCCAAGAAACCCAGCTCGTGTTCTGTGCCCATGTGCTTAGAGCATCAGTGCCCGACTGGTGCCAACCCCTCACAGACCTGGGGGCCACCCTGGAAGCATCTGTACACCTCTGCACGTGGAATTATTCATTGCCACAGGAGAAGGAAGCCCAAGAACCAGAGGTTCAGAGTGGTTACCTTGTCTGGATTTACAGTTCATTTCTCTTTTGGTTCTGGAGCTTTTTAGCAATAGTAGTTAAAAGGCTTAGAAGCGAAGGGAGAGGTGGAAAATTCATCTTAATTCCATGAGAACAAGAGGGAAGTGTTACCCTGGGGAGGGGAAGGACCATGGATAAGAATGTTTATGGATCAGCCACCCAAGACAAACATTTGAAAGCATCCCGTGCAGCAGGGTGTAGATAGTTAGGATGCCTCAGCTCCTGGAGTTATTTCTGGGGTCGTGGCTGACTGGTGTGGTTCATCCTCTGCCCTGCCTTTGCAGGGAGCACAGAGAGAAGAGCAGACTTGGCACTGATGCATTTGGATTTTAGTTCCTGCCATCTCCATGCTCGGCCAAGGCAGCATCTGATCGTTTGCCTCTTTAGTGCCATACAGTCAAAAACCAGAGAGAATTTCCAGCCACTTGGTTCTGAGCCTCTCTTCTCATCCCTGCTGGGTGGGATGGGGGCTGGACCATGGAGGTGCCCTTGGAATGGCAGGCTCTGCTCCATCACCCTCCTGCTGAAAGCCACCATCTCAGAGAAGATTGCAGAGGTGGTTTTGACATCAGGAACTTGTTGCCCTTGAACCTTGTGCATCTTCTGCAGCCCAGCTGCCCCAGTGCTGTCCCCTGCCAGCAGAACTTCACCTCTGGTGGTCACTCCAGTGTGGGGTATCTGCCCTGCTCTGCAGAGGGGGAAAAGGGGCAGTGTGCTGGTTGGGTGGCTGTGTGATGTGCTTAGGCAGCCAGTGGGTTCTCTGGTTGCTCTGTCACTATTTCAGCTCTGTTCTACACCACTAAATACTAGGAGCGTTGGTTGAGCTTTTTTGGAGTGAAGATGATTGGATTTTATGGGGCAAACATTGCATGTAGTGCCTGCAGTGGGAGTCTGTTTATGAAAAGAATTGTTTGTCTTTAGCAAAATAATCTACTTTTAAGGGGGATGGATGAGAAAGGAGCTCCAGTAGTTTACCAGTGCTCCCTTCTTTCTGTGGTTTTACTCCACACTATCAAAGTCATTTTGAACAACTAGTCCCTGCCATAAAATGTGGCTATTTCAAAGTAAACAGGAAGCAAAAAGTAGATTATGTTAAACGTTTGAGAATATGTGGAATTAAGGGTGGGGATGAGATGTGTGAGTTTTATCCATCCCTGTTCTGATTTCCCATGTTTCAGTAGCAGCCAGCTGAAGTAAACCAGGTAACCTCTGTGTGCTGTGGACAGACCTTCCCTCGTCATCTCTTTCCTGGTTGTTTTGCTGAGACTCCCCTGTCTGTTGCAGCTGCATCAATCCAGGAGTTTGCCATCAATTTCCTTCATTTTTCAACCCCCCTCCTGTTGGGATTAGGGGTGGCCATAGATGTAGGGCTGTGTCCCTGCTGGGGGGACACCTGAGTGCCCTGGATGGTGCCTCAAGACTAGAGGAGAATAGGGATGGGCAGAGGAGGGGATTATGGGGCTTGTCTAGAATATGGGAAACAAAGAAATGAAAAGCTACTATACAATTAGACCAGAGGTCAACCTAAGCTTGACCTTTATGTCTATAGGCGATGATATAGAAGAGATTTATATAGGAAGTGGCACGATAATTAATGGAGGAGGCAAAGGAGCTTTGTCAAGCTGTTGTTTGGGAAGGATAGAGTCCTGGGCTCTGCAGCACAGGCTGTGGCTCTGCAAAAAGTTGATTTAGCACGGAGGCCAGAAAGACAAGTGTTAGTCACTTGGTGTGCATGGCTGAAGCTTGCTCTGTAGTGAACATCCCTTGTTGTGTTCAGGAGATGGTAATGAGCTTTCTGGAGACGTGCTAATAAACATGTATGAGTTGTGCCTCCTGCCTGCTCCTGCCAGGGCTGCATGGGCTGGAGGTAATGCTTCGCTTGCCAGTTTCCATCCTAAAAGAACATCTAACAGCAGGAGAGAGTAAGGAAAGGGAGAGTTTCAATCTCTACCCTGCTTTGGGGCTGGTTCACAGCCAAGAGCTCTTCCAGAACAGTGAGCTGTGAGGCACCCCTTTATCTCTGCAGAGATTTTCTTCTGTTTGCCTGCTGTTTGTAGTGTCAGTGCTGCCTCCCCAGTGTCCAGCCCAGACACGACTGGTTGTGTTCCATCCTTCAAGAGTTCAGTCGTTGGCTTTTCCTCGGTCTGACACCTGGTTGCTCCCTTCATCCTGGTAATTGTGGTTGGAAGGGACCTTGGGAAATCTCTAGTCCAACCTCCTGCTGAAAGCAGGATCAGCTGTGAGGTCACAACAGGTTGCTCAGGACTTTATCCAGGCTTGTCTTTCAAACCATGAAGGTTGGCGACTGCACAACCTCTGTGGGCAGCCTCCTCCACTTGTTAAGCAGTAAAGCTTAGTTATGTTCTCATAGTGAAAACAGGTGGGTTGTTTGGTTTTGTTTTGCTGTTCTTTTTTCTTCTTTCTCTTTATATCTATCCTGAAGCTCTTATTTCACCTTGTGCTGTTGTCTCATCCTTCTGCTGTGTACCTCTGTGACCATGGCTTGGTTTTCTTGCTGACCTCCTCTCCACATTGCTGGTTTGCCATTGGGTTCCTCCAAAGCTTTCTCTTCACCAGCCCCCCAGGCTCTTGCCAGATCATCTTGTCCTTCACATCTGACAATGAGTTACCAGTAGCTTGTTTGAAGATGGGTGTTGAGAAGATGATTCCATGCCACAGATGTAGCTCTGGAGGGTTTCTTTTTCCTCCTGTGGATTTCTGGTAGTGGAGATGTCATACAAAATTCCTAACATTTTGAAAATGGATACACTAAGCTCTCCCACTCTTTCCTTCCTTCCCATTAAATCTGTGGTTGTAAAGCTGCTGGAAAACTGAGCTTTGCTTATTGAGCAGCTGCAGGATCCATCCTCTGCTGTCTTCTCAGGGGGTGTGGTTTTCAGTAGGGTGCCTTAGGTCTATCCCATTAAACCTTGGCCCCTTTGCCCATGATGCTGCTCCTCTGTTCTTGAGGCTCCCAACGGGGAGCAGATTGGCTGCTGAGCCAAAAGGCAGAGTTTAGCAAAATAACTCCTCTCTGGTTGCTTCTGGGATTAAAACTGGCTCGGTGTATCTCTGCAGAACAACTGGTAACCCTAAAAATCACTTCTTTGGCTTTGCCTGATCTTGGTCCTTGTGCATATTTGTGGTCTCTTTGGTGTGGGTCTGGGTGAGGTGCCAGAGCTCCCTCCTGAGAAAGTGCATCCTGAGGAGAGCATCCCAGTGTTCACTGGCAGCAGGGAGCTTCCTGCAGCTCCACAGCCACCTGCAGAGATGGACTGGCCTTAAAGCAGGACAGGCAGTTGAAAATGGGAGCTGGTGATGGTTGCTTGTGAGATGTTCCCCCTGCCCTCTCTGCACAGCAGCCTCTGGGTTCAGTGAGGCCTCTGTTCAGCTTTTCAAATGAAAGTGTGATCACTCCCCGTGCAAAGCAGAGCGTAGGGTGGGCACAGCACGAATGGTGCTGTGCTTGGCAATCAGCAGAGGTGCAGCTCAATGATTATTTATTTCTCTTCTTTTAAGCAGAGGCCAAATCCAGTGTGGACACAGCGTTTGGTTCAGGTAGAATCAGTAACCTGAGCTGCAGGAGCCTGTTGTAAAAAGCTGTGGATGAGAATGTTTTCTGATACAGTCATTCCTCATCTTGTTTCTGGAGACTCCCTTGACAAAATGATCTCACTTTTGTGCAGATGTTGCATCTCCTTTCCCTGGTGCAAAATCAGAAGCCTTTGAAACAGTCCAAGTGTTGGTGTGGACTTCCAGCTAGTTGGAAATGCTGTTGGAGACAGCTCTGCTGGGGCTGTCCATGAAGCTGTTGCTGCACCTATAAATATATTGCAGGATGAAAAAAAACCAGCACAGAAACTTGAGCAGTGGTACAGAAAAGAAGCTGCTCTTTTAGTGTAGGTTCTGTTTCTTTAGCAGCATCTCCTCAGTGAATCTGAGGCCACTTGAAGGCAGGGCTTCAGATTTCTTTAATGGAGTCTCAGAGCTGATGCTGGTTTGAATTGCAAGGATTTTAGATAATATTTTTCTAAAGGGTGGACACCCAGATTCACTCAGTTCATTTCCACTTTTCCTTCTCAGTGTTAACATTTGAAAGGCTGAAAATAAACACGGGTGCTAAACTGCATCTTAATGTAAATGTAGCTGTGCTGGGTCAGAACAAGCACCAGTTGGCCCAGTATTGTCTCCTGCACCTTCCAGCAGTGAGCACATGGGGAAAAGCAAGACCAGGACAAAGTATGGGAAATACTTGTCACCTCCTTGCACTATTCTCCTGGTCTGTAGCTATTTTCAGCTCAGGCCTCTGAACCCGAGGGGGGCCATTAGCTGAACAAGCCAGGATAAATTGATTTTCCACGTGCCTGTCCAGGTTCCTTCTGAACCTATATAAACTCCTTTTCTTCATGGTGTTTTGTCAGGGGTTTCTGCTGTTCCTCTGCTTGCTGCACGAGGACCCTTCTTGTTTTGTGTTCAGCCCAGTGCCCACAAGTTTCATCCACTGGGCACTATATTGGGTGATGTAAGAGCTTGAAGAGCTGATCCCTGTCCTCTCTCCTTGTGCTGTTGATGCTTTTTTGGACTGCTAACCTAACTATCCCCACAATCTCTATTTCTTAGGTTGGAAAGTCTTAGTTTTTGCTATTTCTGAATTGGAGAAGTCACGCTGGACTTGTCATCCTTCTGTGAACACTTCCACTGTTAATATATCTCATTTTTAACTGGTTTTTTTTCTTAAGATCAGGCCACCAAAACCACCTGCACTCGGAGAGCTGAACGAGCTGGGGATTCCTAGAGTGTCTCATGGCTTCTCATTACTCCCTGCTCCCTTCCTAATGATTCCCACAATGAATTGTGTGTTTGACGGCTGCTGAGCTGATGTTTTCCTCTCTCTGTTTATCCTGGGCCCAGGAGCTCGCTCCAGTGTGGGAAAGGTCACCCCAGAGCCCATCACTTAGATGTAAAGGGAGGCCTGTCTGGGCTGTGCTGGAATTGCTCTGCCACTGAGGTTTGCAGTGATTCTGGAGTTTGCCTTCACCCGTCAACCCAGCAGTTTTCTCACCCCACTGATCACTTGTTTTCTGGCCAGTTAAGGAACAGGTTAAGCCACTTGTGCCAGGCCAGACCCCTGCAGAGCTCCATGCATGACCTTCCTCTATTGTTTGGGCTTGGAACAGCTCGGACACGGTGGTAACAGAAGATCTTTGAATAGCAAGCTGAGGATCTATAGCCCAGCTTCACTTATTTCTTTGTTTACTTGTATTATTATTTGTATTCTGTTTATTTCTGAGATAGTTAATGCTGTGAGAACACCCAGCTTGTGTGTACAGGCTGGGTTTCCATCGGTTCCTTTGACCTGTGCTGCTCTGTTGTTTGGAAACATAGGTAGCATTCTGAGGTGGTGCCAGGCTCTTTTAAGGGGAAGCAGAGATGTGTTGAAACTTGTTTCCTATGTTCAGTTCACTAGAAAAGGTGTTTTTGTTTTTTTCTCAAATGTGCCTTTGTGTTTCAGAGCAGATTCACACAGCTTAGGCAAGGGCTGGAGCTCAATATTAGTTGTTTAGCTGCATGACTGATGGCTTGATGCCTGGAGTTTTATTTTCCTCCCAGCACCAGAACTCCGTTTGCTTTTCACATAGAGGCTGAGCAAGTGAAATCATTAGGTGTTTACAGCATCCTCATTTACCTGGAATTAGAAATTCTATGTTACCCAGTGAATGTACCAGGAGGCAAAAAGGGAAAATATGCTTGTTAGCAAAATGTGAGGGTGAAACCCAGCAAATGTGCTTTGCTTTGTCATGAGATCCTAAATAAGATATTTTTTTATCCTCCTCCCATGTATATGTAAAAAGGGACAGGCAGAATATAAATTCATGAACATGTGAGAGTCATTCCAGTGACATTAATGAGCTGCAAAAGGCTTGTGTATATGCACATTCCTCTTCAGAGTGGGATTTGGATGAGGAGGGTGATGAGGTAGGGCAGTAGTCTGGTCAGTAAAGGTGAGAAGGAGCAGTGGCTGCAGCAGCACCCAGCAGTGGGGTGGGTGCTCAGGGTGGGGAGAGCCAGGGAGCTGGTGTAGCTGCAGGAACACTCACATCTTCTGGATTCACTCGCTCGGGGTTTCCACGTGGAGGTTTTGAACTCTGCTGTCAGAGTTTTCTTGGGCAGCTTGTCCACTTCTGCTTGTTCTGGTGGCTGGAGCCAAGTTCAGCGCCGTATCGTTTTTGGAGTTGCAAATGATAGGTGTGGCTGGAACTTGGCCTCTTGAAACCTTCATTCCATCCAGAGGTTTGTTTCCACGCAGGGCAGGGGTTACTGTGTGAAGGGATGAACTGAATCCAGCCTTGAATGATTAGAAAAAGACAGAGCTTGAAGGGTGAGGTGGCAGGGAGGGGACAGTGTCTCAGATTGGTGGCACTGCAAAACGACATCTCCCCTCCGAGTAACCTCCTGAGAGTGGCTCCTTGCACACAGCAGTGTGCTGGGCAGGAGATGCTCCACAGGCTGTGCCTGTGCTGTGTGTGAGCCAGGAAAATACTGCATGGGGGATGGATATATCCTTGGCTTTCTAATGCACTTGGGGATGTTCTGGCCTGGAACGCTGTGAGTTAACTCCACATGCTTTTATTTGAGCCTGTAGGTAACCTGAATCAGCTCATAGGTGTGAAAAGAAACTTTTTGGGTGTGGACAGCAGTGGAAAGTGGAAGGATGGAGTAGCCCAGATTCCGAGGGGTGAGGTGGGATTGGGATCAGCTTTGTCAGGAGTCTGGGTCTTGCCTCAGATGCATCTTCGCCTGTCTCCAGCTGCACGCTGTCATTGAAACGGGTTTCTTTCTCTTTGGAATGCTGAAGAAAAGCAGGAAGGGCTGCTTCCTCTCCTGCTATTCCCTCATCTTTCTGCACTCTTCCATAGCGGGGAGAGTCGGGGGGTTGTGGCTGAGACACAGCCTGGAGCTTCCTGCTCCCTCGTCCTTTGTCCCGCGGCCTGGGAGCGCGGCCAGCGCCTGGCACCGCGGCTGCCCCGAGCCTGCTGCTGCCTCTGGAGGCTCCTGAGGGGCAGCCAAAGAAGTCATCCTGGTCTCCTTCCCTTGACAGACCTGGGATCCTAATCTCAGTGCTGTCCCAGTGAGGATTTTTTGGGAGATGAACTTCTGGGTGCCAGCGTTTTCACTTGGGTTTGGCCAAGGGGCATAAGAGAAGTTTGCTTTTCCATCCAGCTGATTGCTAGAATAATAAATGTCTTTTGGCACTCGAAATCTATCTGAATATGTGATGTAAATATTAATTGTATGTCATATTGTTGCATGCAATAAATGAAGAATTCCCTTTTTACAGTTAGGAATAAATTAGGCTTTAGTGTACATTTAACTGCTCTATAAATAGTCAAACCTATAATTTGTGTTCCCTATTGTTCCATGACAGACAATAGCTCTTCAGAGTTTGAAAAACTGACTTTTCTTGAATTACTGGGCAGCCACACGTGGTTCACTCATAGTCCCCTTGCCCTCAGTCTGCTGTTAGGTGGCTACTCTCTCCTGGATACCTTGTTGAGAGAGAAAATGAGCCTGGGCTGGTGATTTTTTTTTTTTCTAGGAGGTGGTCTGATCTGATTGCCCAGCCCTCTGTGTTCCCAGGGAAGTCATGGTGAACTGTTCCCACAGGGGTGACCTCTCCTGGCCACCTCTGCCTGTGCTGCTGAGGTTTGCTGTGTGTTTAGAAACTCTCTGTAGAATCACTAGAAGCAGGTATGTCCTATATCCCATTTGTAGCTCTTGATTGCCTTCTCGGACTTCTGAAAAATACTCTTACCTGCAGAATCGGAGGATGGAAGGGACTTTCCAAGGTTGCTGGTGTACTAGTTCCCTGGAAATCTGCTCATTTGGCTGTAGCTGCCTGAAGAGCTGTCTGTACTGATGCCCAAGTTCCTGTGTAATGAGAAAAACAATTGCAAAATTTACATTTTCCTCCAGTTTTAACTTTGTGTTCAGTAATTGCATACAAAATTCAAAGTTATCTCAACTTACTCAAAGTGGCCATGGAAGAGTCATGTAACCACACAGATGCTGTTGCTTGGTCCTGCTTTTAGGCTGGTACCTAAAAACCTGAACCTGCTGGTTCACAGGTAGATGCTTCTGTAAAACATAAAGGGCAGTAATTGTTCTTAAAGCAACTGATGTGGTTGGAAAATGTTTCAGATGTGCAAATACTTTAAATATAATTAGAAGTGTTAGTTTCCATCAGGCCTTGCCTCTCTTGCATCCTTTTCCTTATGGCCACTGCAGTATTGAGAGATAAAATACGGGAAGCAGCAGAGTGGCTCCTGGATCAGTGGTGATGCTTAAACAAGGAAATATTCAATAGCTAAGGAACAGAGAAAGGACCATTAGCCCTGCTTTGGTCTCCAGGAAACATCTGGGACAAGGCACTAGGACGTGCTGGGAATTAAAAAATCATAGAATGATTTGGCTTGGAAGGGGCCTCAGGTTCTTCTGGTTCCAACCTGGAGCCCCAGAGCCCCATCCAGCCTGATCCTGAACACATCCAGTGATGGAGCAGCCACAGCTGCCCTGGGCAGCCTGTGCCAGGCTCTCACCACCCTCACAGGGAAGCACTTCTACCTCATTTCTAATCTGAATCTCCCTTCTTCTAGTTTGAAGCCATCACCCCTTGTAAAAAGAGGTGAGAAAAAAAATGTTGATCTATGAAACTTGGGGCTTCCCTGGGTTTTGTGCTGTTGGGGAGCCCCTGTGGAGCTGATGGGGAGATACTTCTGTGTGGTGGTGCATCTCCACCAGCTGTTGGAGGAGCTGTCATGCAAAAGGAACATTGCTTGGCATTGTTGGGGCTGATATTTCATCTTGCTGACTTGCTGCTGCATAAGCACTGAAAAAGTGTGTACTTTGGCTGCCTTGGGTGATTCCTAGATGCAGATTTGAAGGCCTCATGAAATAAAGGAATTATGTGCAGAGTGACTGATTTGTTGGTTTTCTTTTTAAAAGACTCTGCACTGATAGCCAGTATGATTGCTGGATAGAATAGTTCTTTTCCAGCTTGACACAGTGGGAACTTTGGGCTCCATTGCTTATTTCTGTGATAAAGACTAATTGTTAGGAGTAATAAATTCTTATTCTTGGTGGAACAGTGTCAGAAGGGAACAGGGCATTTGGCTGGTGTATTTCACAGGTGTTTGTTGTCAACACACAACTCATTTGTGTTCTGTTTATTTGGAAAGGGAGATCTTGTCATGGTAAATTGAGTATTTCCCATACCTGATGTTTTATCCAATCTCTTTATTTCCCTGTTCTTGTCTGATAGTTAAAACTTTTTTGAGCTACCAGAATGATTGTGAGTGATGCTGGAGTTGCCTCCTGTGCTGCATCCTGGGCAATGGGATGAGTGTGGGGGGAAATAGTTTGTCTGGAAGTGTTTGGGGTGTGTTTGGCTGTATAGTGACATATCCTGAAGTGTCAGCTCACTTGAAGTTTGTTTTAGTGGGCACCTGACTCTTCAGCACTGGGTGGTAAGGTGGCAGATGGAGAATAAGTTCTGTGAGGAAAAGACAAAGCTTTATATCAATATATATATATTTAATCTTGGCAAAACATCCATCTACAATGGCACCAACCTGCTTTAATCCAGTGGCACTGGGGGTGAGTGACACAGGCAGAGAAACCCCTTCTGCAGCTGCAGCAGAGGCTGGAGCTGTGCAAGCACACAGCAAGCCCTGCCTGTGGCAGGGAGCAGCTCTGGCCCCTGCTGCTGGGAGGCTCCGGAAGCCCCTCTTGATCCATCCTGCACCGGGAGCACATTCGTGGCATTCCAGGTGCATTCTTCTCCAGCTTTCCTTCGGGACTGGCTTCCAAAAGCTACATGTGCTTCATGCAGGTATTTGAGATATTTAGAAAGGAACTAGGGCTTCGTTCTCCAGTGTTCTGCTGGAAAAGGAATGGGTTCCAGGGCCTCTTGATTTAGTAGAGTCCTTAAATGCTGGAGCAGAGCAATTGCTTATTAACTGTTTAGCAGTTATTAACAATTAACTTATTAACTGTTGCTGTTCTTTTCATTTTAGATTTTAAAATGTCTGTTTTCTTTTCTGAAATCACCGTGGGAGGGGAAATCAACATGTGGTTGTGACCTCCTGTTTGGCTTCCAGAAGCTGAGACTTCTTGGTCCTAATTTTCTTTTTTTATACAAAGAGACAAACTTTCTGAGTATTACTGAATGCTCTAAAATCCTTATGTTTTTATTATACCTGTGTAGACCTTTTCAGCTGTCTGTGAGTGAGATTCTAGCAGGACAGCCATGCTCAGCAAGCCCTTTGGCCAGCTGTGGCTCTGCTGAAGCTTATTGCAAGGGAATTAGCTCTTCTGTCAGCCAGTTGAAAGGCTTACTTGAGGATAAGAACATTCTTAATAAAAAGTAAATTTGTCTGGCAATGACCCTCTCCCAAATAGCTGCAAAGAATTGTCTTCATTTCTTAAGCTGTAGGTGTAAGCTGTTTTTCTTTGGAGAGGCACCTTGGGTTTGTACCTAGAGATTGTCCAAACTAGTTCTTCTGCAACTGCCTGTCGTGCAAACCATGCTAGTGCAAAGCTCTGTGAAAGCAATTCCCATCTGCAAAGATAAATACACGAGGGACAATTAAGTTTTGAGTGTGGCTGAAAAAACCCCTCGAGTCTCAGAACTGCAAAGAAGATTACTACTGTGTCAGCAACCTTATTTAATACCCACAGCAATCATCCAGTTCACCTAGTGAAGAAAATCTCTCGAGAACGGTAGAACTTTTGTTATGGATTAAGAGAAAATGTGACTTCCATTAAATCAGATGCAGTTTAGGCAGGACTGTAAGTCCTGGCAGACTTTTTCACCAACAAATTTGGCTCTTGCAGATTGAGCAGGTTCCTGGCTCAGCTGCCCACCCTGGTCTGCTGCAGCAGCATCCACCTGCAGCCAGGGAGGGAGCAATGTGGGTTGAAAGCCATTATATTAAAAAGAAATGCAAAACAAAGAACAAATCCCACAGGTTGAAGTGTCCCAGCACTGAAGTGGCATTGTGGGTATGTTGGCACATGGTCTGTTCAGCTGAGTGTCTGCTGCCTGAGGAAATAACCTATGGGGAAGGAGGCTGGGAGGGCAGTTGCCTGCACTAAGTGGCCAGGTTCAGGTCTTCAGCAGATATTTCCCACATACTACAGCAGAGCAAAATACCACAAACATCTGCAAAAAACATAAGACAACTTTTAACACGTGGGGATTATGTGAAGCATTCCAAGCTCTGCCTGTTCCTAGCAGCCAGTTCAGTGGGGCTGGGGCTGTCTCTGCTACAATATCCTTACCTTCTGTAGTGATTTTTGTTCCTTTTATCACCCTTACTTACAGGAGACAAGGAAACTGACACCCTTGCTAGATGTGAGGGTAGTCAGGTTTTACCAGCAGGATGGATTGGAGTGAACAGTGTTTGCCAGGAGCTGGTGAGAAACTGCCCCTGGTGCCAGCTGATCTGTGGAATCAAGAGTTAAGTGGCTACCGTGTCCCGGGTGGGTTGTTACCCGAGCTGAATGCAGAAGGATGGCAGGAGAAAATTGCAGGCCCTCCTGCCCAGCAGCCCTTCAGATAAGCTGCTGCAGGTAGAAATTATCTCCTCCCTGCTGGAGATTCCCAGTGGTAGCAGGTGCTGGAAGCCCAGCCTGGTTGGCTGGAGGAGACAAGCACCTGGTGACTTCAGCTTTAGAGCTCTCTGCTAGCATGGGAAGAAATGTGTTACCTGGTGAAAATCAGGACTAGTGTTTGGCCTCCAGGATGTGTGTGTGGAGATGCCAAGAGCAGCTCAGCTCGGGCTGGTTTTGCCCTTTACAAACACACTGGCATTCTTTTATTGACACATTTTTAGGGGATTAAAATCCCTTTTCCTTGCCAGCTGGAGGAGTGTGTAGGCTGGGCCGTGCAATGGCAACATGTCCTTTTTGAGCCCTGATACACTCTGTCAGCACGGGGTTTCTTGGATTCAAAAATACTCTTATCTCCTGGTGGAACAGAAAGCAAATGATGCTGGGACCTGCTGTTGGTCTGTCCCTGTTCTTGCAGTGCTGCCCTGCTCGCTGAACACTCTCCCTGTTCCTCCAGGAGACAACCTGGTTGGTAGGAAAACCAGGCTGTAAGCTGCTGCATATTTATGCCTGTTCTCCTGGGCTTTTCCCTCCCTCCCACTGTGAGTGATGGTGACTTCAGCCTTGGAGTATTTTGGGTGCATTGGACAAACCCTGGGAGTTACAGCCTGTCATCCCAGAGCTGCAGCTTCCATCAATTGCTGGGATTGCTCCCTCTTGCACATTTGCACTAGACTGATTGCAGGGGTTTTTTTATAGTGTAGTCTTGATAGCTTCCTGGTGTGAGTCTCACAGGTAGATTTTAGGACTGGGGAATGCACCTTCATAAACCACGGGAATATTGTGACCTTTGTGATTTCCTATTTTCACACGTTTTTCATGTCTGAGAAGCCAGGAGTTTAGTCTGTGTCACTGTAGGGAGCTTGTGTTGAGAGGTGAAGCTTCCTCCTCCAGAAGATTTATATCAGGGGTTAAACAGACCCTTCATTGCTGCAAGAATTCTCCTGTATTTTTACAGCTGGCTGTTGGAGGCATACTGAGGTGAATCCAGACCCATTTCCATACTAATCTAATGCTTCCTACTTGCTTTTATTAAGGAAAAAAAAAAAACCAACCTAATTTTGTGTCTTATTTTTTTGTTCTTCTTAAGCAGTCTCTTGGAGAGTCATTGTGAGATTCCTCAGAATAGTTTCCTCATTTGATGAGGGGAAATTTCAGTTTGCTGGTTTGTGTCCCCACTCTTAATGCAAATGCAGTTGGAGCTCATCCTTCCAGCAGGGCATTGCTGTGGAGAGAGGCTCCTTTGGTGCACCAGAGCAGGGCTGTAGTCATTAAAGATTTGCTGTCTCCAGCTTCACCTCTGAAGTGATTTGTTGCAGCTTTTGCCCTCTTCCTTAATAATGAGCCTTAATTTCCGAGACTGGGGAGTAAAATCTTGCTAATCCCTGTGTTTCTAGTAAGAAATTTGTTCTTACTGTGTTAAATTGCAGACTAAAATGAGGAGTGACCTCCCATTCACTATCTGGTTTTTCATTTCTTTCTCCTTTTACTTCATTTTTTGATGAGGTGATTAATTTTTTTTTAATTATTATTTTTTAATTTTATTTTTTTGTCTCTTACCCCTCTTGAACTTTGAGATGAATGGCTGGAGAGTTGTGGAGGACCTGCTGTATAGCTTTAGGCACAGAATGTGGTGTGGTACCAAGCCAAGCACTTCTTGTTGTGCTGGCAAATCTTTCTGCCTGTGTTTGGAGCCTATTCACAGCTCCCAGTTATCACAAACAGCCGGGGAGAACTTGTTAAATTCTCCAGCTAGATCCTGGGGCAGATTACAGGGAGATGGAGAAATATCTTGGCTAGAAAGCATTCATCAAACTGCTGGGGCTGCTGAAGCTGCTGGTGGGGGACTGCTCTGCTTTGAGGACAGTATCTTGTGGTGCTGGTCTGTGTGATGGATTGTCAGTGCTGTTGTTATACTTCCTGATGGACGCTGCTTAATTGAGTCAAATAAATAAATACATGGCAGGCAGCTGCTTGGCTTCTACCCCTCAGAGTCCATCCCTTTGAAAAATGGGACAAAGAGGTGAGGGCTCATGGTCTGTGGTGTTGGATCTCTGTAGATAACCTGTATCTGATCTGCCTCGGGCAGCTGGAGGACTGAGCTGTCTTCCTGCATTTCAAAGCAGTGTTTTAGCAAAACCCCGTGTGTTTTCAGGTCTAGAAATGATGATCTCTGTCTGAATCCCCTCATCTTTTTAGTTGTGCTTCTCTGTGTCATGGTGAGACCAGCTACACAGGGTTATCAAAGGCATTTCTGACTCAGAGGCACTAGCAATAAGGTTTGCTTGATTTTTAAACTTAATTTTCAACCGTCATAGAGGAGTGAGGCTAGGTCCAGTTCTTGAAAGCAATTTTCTTGGATCTGACTTGTTCACTTGTGCTAATGGCTGGACTGTTCTGGCCAGCCTGTGCATCTTCCCCTGATGGGTGGAAAACACAAAATCCCAGCGTGGTGGAGTTTAGAAAGGACCTTATGGGGCTGGAACAGCTCTGCTGTGGGGACAGGCTGAGGGAGCTGGGGTTGTTCAGCCTGGAGAAGAGAAGGCTCCAGGAGACCTCAGAGCACCTGCCAGTGC
>JAOEGS010015165.1:0-12717 GCA_025447755.1 Corythornis vintsioides
GGCGGGGCGGGCGCTCGGCGCGGCCCCGGCGAGCGGCTCGGGAGCTGCTGCTGCTGCTGCGGCGGCGGTGGCGGCTGCGCAGGGCGCTGGGCTCGGCCTGGGCGGCGGACGGGAGCGAGGGGCACCTGCTGCCGCCTCGTCCGCAGCGGGCGGGGGCTCCGCGCTTTGTGCGGGGCTCTGCGGGCGGCTCCCGGCGCTTCCCGGCGGAACAAGCGGCGTCTCTCGGGGCGTTGCCGGGCTCCGGCGGCCTGGGCACCGCGGGGAGCGTGAATGAGAGTTTGCTCCGATTTACGAGCCGGGTGAGTGTCCCGCCGCGCTGCTCCGCTCGGGGTGCGGACAATGATTTATCGGGGTGCGGACAATGATTTATCGGGGTGCGGACAGTGATTTATCGGGGTGCGGATAATTATTTTATTTTGGGTTTTATTGGTTTTGTTTATTATGCCCCTTTCAGCCCCCAGCCCCGCGCCGACCCCCGCGGCGGGTCCGTGGGGAGCAGCCCCGCAGCTCCCCGCGGGGCCGGGCTGCGTGCGGGGCGCGGTGCCTCCCGCCGGGCAGGGCAGAGCAGAGCTCAGCTCGCCGGTCCCCAGACGGGGGGTCCCCCGGGAGGGGGTTTCTGCCCCCGCTGCCGCCGTCGCCTTTTGTTCGCGTCTGCCGGGGCCGGGGGAGCGGAGCGGGGGAGCCCGGGGAGCTCGGCCGGTGCCACCGCCTTCCTGGGCCTTCCGCGGGACACCGGGCGCTGGGGCTGCCCGGCCGAGCCCGTCCCGGCGCGGGGAGCAGCTCCGCTGTCCCCCGGGGTGAAGCGCGGAGCCGGAGTCCCGGGCTCTGGTAAACACAAGGCGGGGAGGGTGGCGCTGAACCCGCTAAAGGTCACGGTTGGACTCGGCTCGTCCTCGCCGCTCTCTCGAGCCGCTGAGCCGGGGCTGTTGGAGCTCTGTCCCCGCCAGAGCTGCCCTGCACTTGGCCTCGGTCCTCCTTCCTTGCTCGCAGGGAGCTCCCTTGGCAAGGGCTGCATCCCACCCGCCTCCTTCACCTCCTCCCGCGGCTGGGGCGGCACCTGCTTTGGAGAGAAGCCCCGGCAGTGTTGTCGGTGATGGGTTGGCATCTGGAGCTCCATCCGAGCGAGCCTGGTGGGACTGGGGGCTGTTGAAACAGGAGGCACGGCTGTGCCAGTCCCTCGGACAGCCCCGCGTCTGCGCGCATTGTGATGCGGGGCCACGGGGCAACGGGAGCGGGGCAGCAGAGATGTGCTGTTGGAGAACGAGGAGGTGGCTGAGCTCTGGTGCCAGGTACACGGCAGCTTACAGTCCGAGCAGCTGGATTCCTTCAGGACAGGTCCCATGGGTGCTCACGTTCTTCGTGGGCCTCCCGTGAGCTCCCCTGGGTCACCACGGGGCTTAACCGCGTGTGGGAGGATGAGAGCTTGTTGTCATGTTCTCGTGTCACCCCAGCTTCAGAGGGGGGTTTGTGCTGCTGTCAGGCTTGTGTGGATGTGGGATGAACGATGGACAGACCCCTGGGTGCTGCATTTGCTGTGGTGGGTGAGAGGGGCAATATTTAATCAAGTGGGAGTCCCGGGTGCTGTGTGTTACCTGGCAGGATCCTGGCTTCATTTTTAACCTGATAAGTAGTTGAGTTCCTCAGGATTAGAGGTGTGAGCTGCCTTAAACCTTTATTTGTAAATACCATGTCTAGTTACCAAATGCCATATCCAGCTACTAAGAAACAGAGGGATTGTTTTCAGTCCCTGTCTGTGTCCTTCTGAAGCTGACACTTAAACTGCTAGCTGTGAAATTAATAAAATACAGAACAGATGGTGTTAGGGCAGCAAATTGTCCCAACAAGCCGAGGCCCTGAAAGCCTGAGTTGCTTCCCTGTTTTTCCTGTGGTGGCCACAAGTATGTTTGTCTCGTAAGAAAGGTGTTTCTGGGCCGAGATGCCAGACTGGGCTGATGAGCCATGTCGTGTTTCCACATCCCCAGGTGAGCTCAGAGATGGTTCTGGCTGCTGGCAGGTGATGGGTTTGGCTGCTGGCGGGTGGGACTGACCGGAGCTGCGGTGTCAGACTGGTGGCTTTGGGCTTTCTCTCTGCCACTAGTGACCTGCTGTGCCCGGCACGTGCTGGGTGGGGGGCACGGGGGCAGCTGCTGCTGGATGTGGTGTGGGTTCTGCTCCAGGTGAAGGCATCACCTGGGCTCTGCCCTCCCTCTTGGCCTGCTGCCTTGCCAGCATCCCCGTGGCCTGGTGACCTGACGTCAGCACCGTGGGGGAGGGAGGAATTAAGGGCAGCAGCAGCAGGGAGAGCTTGGCCTGGCTCCACTCTTCCCTGGGACCTGCCTTCGGGGACACTGGCAGAGGGGAGGTCCCAGCTGAGGAGGAGAAGCAGGGGGCTGCTGAGCAGCACTGCTGTCTTCCTGCTGGCAGTCAATTCCTGGTGACTGGCAGCAGGTAGCCAGTGCAGCAGCTGCTCCCTGGCCCTTCTGCTCCTCCAGGCAGGGGATCCTCAAAGATGAAGCTCATTAGAAGTCCGTGGCTAGGGCACTTTTGGATGCCAAAGAGATGGAGTATTGAAACCTGGGAAAAAAAAAAAAACCCTAACTTTAGTGTTTTCTTGTGATAAGGGAACCTCTGCAGTGTCTGAGAAGTGCTGAGTGCTGCTGGTAAAGGCCAGGTCTGGTTCTGGGGCACAGGGCACTGTGAATAAATGTATGTGCTGTACACAGATGTGATGCTGCAGAGATGTGTTGTGTCTTCAGCATCGTTGTGATACAGAAGTATTCACTCCTTAAACAGAGATTTCGTGCTCTGTTGTTTGATTGTCCCCACCAAATCCATAGGGATTCTTCAAGATGTGAAGTTGTTTGTGTTTTGTTTGTTGTTTTTTTGGTGACATATGACCCCACTGATAGTTTTGTGGTGAATATATTTTTATTTTAGGAGTAACAGATTACATTTCCCGATGTTTTGCTTCTTACAGGTCTGGAAATGCCATTCAGGAATGCTTTAGTCAATGCACCTTAGTCAATTTTTGGGGTTAAAGCTATGTGGTTATTCAGTGTCTTGCCCCTGCCCCTTCCTTGTCTCCTTACCCTCAGCATTTTTCAGACTTTGCAGTGATGCTCTCTAACTTGGAAGTCCCTAAAGCCCTAGCTATTAATAAAATACTTGTGCTAACATGCAGAAAAATCTGCTATCCCAAATTGGAGGCTTTCTGACTGTGTCAGGCCCATATGCAGCACACAATTTCCTAGCTTTATCCTGCAACACTGCCTCTTTTTCTTTCCCACACAGATTTTTTTTCTGAGCTAAATAATTTCGGTGTGGCAGCATCCACGCTCGGAGGAGAGATGATTTCCTCTAGTGTGTTATTTTTATGACACAGGGTTTGATCAGAGGGAAAGCTTTTGACACTAAGTGCTTAATCGGGGTCTTCCCAAAGAGATTCTCTCTCCACCCTCTGGCCTGGCCTTGCAGGGTGGCAGGTTAATCCATGAAATAATCTGTGCACAGAAATACAACCCTCAAATCTCGCTTTTGGGTCGGGAAGTTGGTGCTCCCAGGGTTTGATCTTTCAAGTTGCTGGAGAAATGCAAGTTTTTTTCTTGTGGTCGTAGTAATTGGTATGGGGGACACGAGCAGGGGCCTTCTCTGAGGAGGGCAGGGTTTATTAAAACACTTGTAATTTAGTGGTGAACTCATTTTAAGATGCAGGGGCTCGGTGCTGCTTTTTGTTGTGACATAGAAAATGAAGTGAGGAGTCTTTGAAGCCATTTCAGGCCTCATAAATATTAACAGGCCCTGCAGTCTTCACAGGAGTAGTTTCTGGATGGGTTTTCTTCACCTTAATAGTGCAGTTGCTTTTGCACAGTAAATCTTCCTGTCTTGACTAAACTGAAAGAGCAGTTACTGGATGCAACCCAAAAATACCCCGTTTGTGGTTAGGAGCACTCTGGCTGGTGTTCCCCTGCTCTAACTCACAATCTTTCCTCCTGCTGCACCTTCTGCTACATTAAATTCCGTGACTTACAAGATCTCTAGAGGTGAATAAATGATTGAAGATGCTTTTTTTTCTGCTTCTGAGAATAGTGGAAGGTGAAGATTCACAACACGGTCACTTACATTGGAAAAAAACCTTTCTGTTTGCATCTTGGCTCCCCATATGTGTTTATTACTTCCCTGTGTCAGTGAGGGAAAGGAAACAACGGCCAGTGTTTATAAACATGTGCTGAGAATAGTTTAAAAGCCACATCTGCATCTTAGTGGACACTCAAATTCCATTCAGTTGCAACTCACCGATCCTGAATGAGAGCATCATGTTGTTTGTGGTGCTCTGTGAGGGACACATCACCTGTTCCACCTACGCGTGGATGCATACAAGTGGCTGGAAAACTTTGTTGTCAAACTCTGTCTCATCAGAGGCCAAAGAGAACCAACCTTTTTATTTCACAGCCTCACAGAGCTGCTGAGTTGGAAGGGACCTCAGGAGGTCACCTGGTCCAGTGCCCTGTTCAAGCAGAGCCAGCTCAACCAGGCTGCCCAGGGCCAAGCCCAGCCAGCTTTGTAATAGCTCAGAGGATAGAGACTCCACAACATTCCCAGTATGCTGGGACAATAAGAAACCTTGAAAGTAAATTTTGAGCTTTTTTTTTTTTTTTCAGGCTGCAGGCCCACGAGGTCACCTTGGTGCTGCAGGTCACTGATGCTGCTCCTCTGGGTACTTTTGCTTTTCAACAGGAGCTGATGCTGTGTGTTAAACAAACCCCCATGCTTCAGCATTTTCCTGATCCCATCAGTGCAGGCTCTGACAGCTCTTTTGACCTGTGATTAAGGGATTTCTGGCTGGGCTTGCTGCACACATGCCTGATCAATGTCCTCATGAGCTCACAGGGGTGTTTCTCAGGGCGTGTCCCCAGCTAGTGCTGTGTGTGAAACAGCTGCTGCAGCTGTTCTCTGCTGGGGGCTGCTTTGGATCTCCCTCTGCAGTGCTGTGTTCCCTGCTGCCAGGCCTGGAGGTGGGCAGCTGCCTGCCACTGCACCCAGTGAACTCAACTCTGCCACATCTGCTCCGTGTGCCTGCAGAGGCTGTAAACAGGGTGTGTGGGTTTGGGCCAGTGCTTCAGGTGCAGAATCCAACTGGCAGTGTGATGCTCGTGGACAGGAGGGAGGCATAAAGCACAAAATACTGCTTTATCCTGCAGATTTGAGCCCAACTCTGAGGGAACGCTCTAATTTCTTGATTATTGAGCATCCCCTCCTGTATATCTAAGATATATCTGTATATATTAAGGTTTTTAAAGAACATGCCAGCATTATGTGGGAAACACAGTTGTTTTTGCCTTCTGTATGTCCAAATACAATGGTTAATAGAAGCATTTTACATTTCCACAGTACTGAAAATAACTACATAACATGAGAGGTCTATACTTATCTTAATTAAAGAGAACAAAAGCATGCACTCCATGCTGGTCTGATGTATGCAATTAGTGACTGAGTCCAATTAGTTTCCAGCCGCTAAAACTGTCTTATCAGAGCTCTTGATAGGGCTGTCAGCAGTTGATTAGCATCCAGCTTTAGGAATGCCTGGCATTTTTTACCGTGGTGTAAAAGCCACTTGTTCCCTCAGCATTCATTTCAGGTATCAGGTTATTTATATATGGAACTCTTCAAATGCACTGGTTTGGAAACCAGCCAGCTCTCAGACACTGGGAATGAGCACCAGCTTTTCCAGTGAGGGGTACACAGACATCTTCAGATGCTCAGAGCAGTGTGTGTTTCATCAACTGAAGTTTATTAGTTAGAATGTGTATGCAAAAGAGAGCTGCTTAGAGTTTTAACTCAATAGATACCCTCAGAAAAGTCTCCAGCCTCTCACCACTGGTTTGAATACTGGAAGCTGCAAGTCCCTTCTCTGTCAGGAAATGGTGTATTTTCCTTTCCCCCCCTCTGGGTCTCCCCTCTGCCTTTCCAGGTGTGCACAGCAACTGCACCATCACCTTGAAAAGGGCAGCAGGGTTTGTAATCCTGTGCTGTGATTCCGGGGTGAAGGCAGCAGGGCTGCATGGGAGTGTGGATTTGTCACCATCAGCAGTGTTTAAGCAGCATCCCAGCCATCAGGGTGGGGAAATGCAAAGAGAAGGGTCTCTTAAAATCTCATTTGTGGCCCACACAGAGTCCGTGGTGCTGCATTACGAGCCTGACAAGGGCATCTCTTGCTGGAGCCAGCTGCTGTCTGTAGCTGCACAGCTTCAAGGTCCCTCTTACTTAGCATTCAAGTGGGTGTCTAAACCCTGTTATTTACTGTCATTCACTCTAGAGCTGAGTTTTGGGAGCTGTAGTTTTGTGCTTTGGGCACAAGCTGCTAGCCCAGACACTCCTGTAGCAGTGAGACCACTACCAGTAGTAGGTTTTGTTTCAGGGACGACAGAAATTGGGTGAATTTATGATTTTTGGATTGGCATGTCCAGATTGAGGCTCACACTGACAGAAATTGGGAGAATTTATGCTTTCTGTAGTGGCATGTCCAGATTGAGCCTCAGAGATTCAAGAAGCTGAGAAGAGGCTGGTGGGAAAATATCTGTAGCTCCATTCTGTGGAACAGCAGCTTGGGCACTTTGTAAGATGCACAGCTATGGTAAAAGGTTCCATGTTGTTCAGCACCCAAGGATGAATCAGAATAGAATCACAGAATCATTCAGGGTGGAAGAAGCCCCTTGTGATCATCCAGTCCAACCATGAACCTGCTCTACATAGTTCACCCCTAACCCATGGCCCTCAAACCCACACCCAAACCCCCCTGAAACACCCCCAGGGCTGGGCACTCAACCCCCTCCCTGGGCAGCCTGTGCCAGGCTCTGGCTGCTCTGCCAGTGCCAATTGTTCCCTCCTGCCCAGTCTGGATTCCCCTGGAGCAGCTGAATCCATCCCCTCTGGGGCTGTCACTAGTGCCCTGTGAGCAGAGCCCAGCACCAGTGTCCTTTCAGGGGCTGCAGAGAGTGAGGAGTCTCCCCTCAGCCTCCTCTTCCTCACCCTAACCAGTCCCAGCTCCTTCCATGGCTCCTCATCAGATCTATTCTCCATACAAACATCCTTTGTGCCAGAGGAGTTTGCTAAGGGCCAGGGACCACTCTAAACACAGATTCACTTGGCTGTTTACCTGGCTAGCAATGGAGTTCCCTTTTGTGTTAATAACTAATGTGCTCTTATCTCCTGTAGCTTGTCATGTCTATTAGTGTGAAGTGTGTCAGTTCATACTGTTGACAGGCCCAGGAGCTGAGAAGGGTGCTGACATGCAGTGAGGAAGTGACTCACTTTGATATTTTCCATCTTTTGGGCAGATTTCAGATGCATTTAAGAAGTTTGGCATCTCAGACAGCGACACATCCGTACTCATCGCTCTGCTGGTGCCCAGGGGGAAGACTGTGAGTCTGGAAGACACAGCATCCCAGGTGGAGGGCCAGCAGGTTCCTCTGGAGCAGCTGCCCCAGCTGACTGACACTGCCAGGGTTAAAAAGGTGAGTAGCCAGAGGAGGTGCCTGGGGTGGAGAAAAGGGGCAGCTTGTCTGCTGAAATACCAGTGACACCATGAGCTCTGGGGCTGTATTTCTTCAGCACAACTGGAGATTTGTTTTAACTGAACCTTCATTTCTTCCTCACCATTTCTTCACTCGAAAGAGGCTGTGGTTGTCACATGCTGACATCACTAATTTAAACTCCCCAGATCTCAGTGTTGTCAGGGAGTTGGAACACAGAAATAAACTCCAGATTGCTGCCTACCACCCGGGCACTTTTCCTTCCTGTTTCTCAGGCACATACCCATCTCATTAAAATAACTGTTCAGCCCTGAGCCATTTCATCATCTCAAGCACAGAAATAGCCCCAGTGTGGGCAGAGTGACAGTGTGTTGAGCTGCTGGGAGCTGTTTGGCCTCTCAGCAGGTTACCACATGCTGGATGGCTGTCGTGAGCCTGTGCTTCACCTGATGAGACTCAGGCATTTAAATCATCTTGACATCTCTGTCAAAATAATGGTGGGAGACAGGTGAATAAAATGATAGCATGTGACACATGGAGCCACAAGTGCTGCCCTCATTCAGTTTCTCAGCTTTCCCCGTGTCTTCAGCTTCAGAACGTGTTGGTTCCTCAGTCCCGGTTTTGTTGTGTGGTCACAAGACAGGAATTTCCAGAGTAAAAATTGGGGGGAGAAGGGGAACTTATCTTGTGTACATATTTCGATGATCAATCTTTGTCTTCCTTATACATCTTTTTACATCTCTTGTTCTTTTTTTGTGCAGGTGTACAAGGTTACTCCCCAGGAAGAAAAAATTGGCACCTTACTGGACAGCATCGTTTGCAGGATGTCAACAAAAGATGTTCTATGAAAATGTGAAATAAACCAAATCAGTGGCAGAATACTTGGGAAATTCCAAAGGAATGGCAAGGTTTATCAAAAGCAGTGGTTGAGGAGTGGCTGTGCTGCTCTGCTGATTGAAATCTGGTTTGACAGAGTGTAGCATCCTCTCTAAAGGGGAATGTGAGGCCGTGGTAAGAAATGGGGGTCAGAAGGGCTTGAGTCTTTAGAAATAAAACAGCCATAACATCAGCCCCTGAGGGTGACCATGGGAAACAGAAGAGCTCTTTTCCCTTTCTGACTGTCCAGGTGGCACATGGAGTGTATCACTGGATTTTCTGGCTGTGGATGTGTGTAAACCATCAGCCTGGTGTGCTCAGGAGAAACAGGGCTACAGAGATCCCTGCTAACAACAGATAGACAAGCTCCAAACCTGGGGGTCCTGTTCCCAAGTCTTGCCAGCCTCTTTACTGGTGTAGAACAGTAAATGTTACTGCTGGCAGGAGTTGAACTGGGCAGACCTGGCTGGTGTGTGGATTCACTAGGGGTTGTTTGGGACCTGAAGCCTTCTCTAGTAGCATCCAGTTGGGCAGAGGGCTTTGTGCTGTTGGCAGTGGCCCTGCAGACCACGGGTTTCCTCTGGTCCTGGTGGCATCATCTCCCTTAAACACTTTACTGACAAAACCTGGCAATAAATGTCCTGCAAAAGCTACAGTTGTGTTTGTGAAATATTGAATTTGGATCTGTAATGTTACTGTCAAACCAGCCAGTGCTGTTTCCACAGAACCAGAGAAAGGTTTAGGTTGGGAGGGACCTCAAAGTTCACCCAGTTCCCATGGCAGGGACACCTCCCACTAGAGCAGGGTGCTCAGAGCCCCATCCAGCCTGGCCTTGAGCACTCCCAGGGATGGAGGATGGATGGATACAGGATGGGACACGATACTGACAGGAATTGTGTTGTCTACAGGCAGCATGTGATTACAAATGCCTATCTGTCTGTTCTGAGGTATTCAGTCTGTCCTGCAGCTCACTGCTTATTAGGATACTGTTTGCTGCTTTAAGCAATGCTGGAATCTGGGGTCTAAGCTCCATTTAAACTTCCCAACAGTCAGTGCCCCCCAGAGCTGCCAGTCCATTCACCTGAGCTGATGGGAGCAGGCAGTCACTACTCAGGAGCTCCCCAGAGCCTGCCAGGCTGTGTTTCCAGAAAGCCTGCAGGTCCCCTGAGCAGTCACTGCTTGGAGTTGTGCACTGGGACCACAGTGCCCTCCATCAAGGATGAGCTGGTGTGTGCCATGAGGTGTTGAGGAATTAGGGAAAAGCAAGCAGTGGCTGGAGATGAGCTAAATATCTTGGTAGATGACTGAAGCCTGACATACACATGCAAGTACCATGTCAACCCTCTTCAGGAACAGAGGTGAGAATTTACTTACAGAATCACAGAATCTGAGTTCTCAGCCTGCGGAGTTGCTGCTTTTATTGGCTTTTTTCCTGTGTTGTGACATGGCAGGTTTTTGGCTGCTACACTGTGTATTTAACACAGATTGGGCCAGGTAATCTAGGCAGAGGAAGACTGGACGAGTTAATTCAAAGCTGGAGTGGACATACAATACAATGAGCAATAACAACATAAGTTGTACCCTTCTTGCTGTGCTTAGTTTTCAGATACATGCAGAGAACACGTGTGCATTGCCAACATGTCTGTTACAGAGCCACTTTCAAGTGCACTGCCCAGGGGATTGCTTCACAGGTCCAGTTCACAAGTAGCAACAGTTGAAGCAGCCTCACACTGTACAATGCTGAGGACATTTCTTGGTACCTCCTGGGAATGGCTGACACAGACAAAGGAAAGACACTGCTGCTCTAAGGATCAATCCTTGACCAGGCCCCCCAGATTGCCATGAGGAGGATCATGACAATCAGTGTGTAGAGGGTGTGGACTGTGGCGAGGTCATCTCCATGCTGGTGCTTGAGCCCAGAGCTGCTCTGCCAGCTCTCACTTCTGCTCCCGTTGCCTTTCTGCCTGTGAGCACGGAGGGAGTGTATTCTGCACAACAGAAAGCAAGAGTAAGGTTAATGGCTCTTTTTTAACAGCAGGGCAGTAGTGTTCACAGGGGCATCTGCAGCGTGTGCTGTGTCATCTGCTGCAGTTGGGAGAGTCCTTCAAACTCTGTGGGGCTAATCAACTCATTTCCATAATTGGAAATACAAAACATTGACCAGCCATTTGGTTTTTCTCCCACTGACAGGCAGAGACACTGGGTATGGGCTTGTTAGAGGACTTCACTGTTGACAGAGATCAGTTGTGTGAGAGAAAAGCACACCCTTTCATTTAGGAATAGAATGAAAGTGGCAGGGTTTACAAAAATGACCATTTTCCACAGCTTTAATCCATGGGAATAAGAACAGCATGTGCTGTGTGAGCTTCCCATCCTGCTCTGATAACAGGTTTCCATCTCTCTTTTCAGTCAGAAGCATTCATTACCCAAAGATGCAGCCAGGAGCAGCTAAGTACACCCAGCTCTGCAGGATGCAGTGCAGTGACATGACACTGCTTTGCCACCTTTCCCAGGGGCTTTTACAGCACAAGTGCTGCCTGTGCTAACTGGCCTCCAATTACTGTTACCCCCACTGAAATGGCCTGCTCCAAAGAAACAGTTCCATCTGGACTGGAGTGCCTGAGGAGATCAATCAGCTTGTGATTCTGATGTGGCTTAGGAGGGGGTCTGAGAACTATCAGATGTGGTTCAGCTCTGGTTCATACCTGTTCCTGCTGCTGCTGTCACAGAAGTTAACAAAAGCATCACCACAGAGACAACTGGCAAGCAGAGAGCATTTAAACACAAATGACATTCACGTATTTAAGCACACGTGGAGGAGAGCTGTCAAAAATCATCTGTTCAAAATGGGAGAGCAGTCTTCAAAGGGGAACTCAGCAATAAATCAGAAGTCCTGCAGCTGAGACTTTACAGACAGCAGCTGTAGAATTAGAAACACGTATTTAATGATCTCAGGACAAGGGCTGCCTCCTGCCTCTGTACCTGCAAATCACACAGCACAGCTCCGGGCAGCACCCTGGGAAGCTGAGAGGTTGTCAGCACTCTGCTGTTCCTCCCCGAGGGGAATGGCAGTGTTTGCAGCTTACCTCCTGGAAACGTTCATGGCGCCCCCAGCTCCTCAGGTTCCTCGCTGCTCTCCTCGATCCTCACCTTGCCTTGCAGGGAAGAGGAAAAGCTGCACACAGCAGAAAGAGCCTCTCCTCCGAGCCCACCACCCTGGCTGGCACTCATCTGAGAGCGCTCGGTACGAGCTGATCAGAGCTCTCCAGTCACTGGTTTTCTCAGGATGGCTTGGACATCAATACATCCCCCGGAGCAGCTCAGAAGGCGAGTGAGTGAGGAGTAATCCCAGGGACTGGCTCCCTTGAGCTGCTGGGATCCCTGCTTATAAGCAGTGGCTCACTGCTGAAGGGCTGCCAGATTCACAGCAACGCGCAGATGGAGGGTGCTGCTGGTGGAAAGCGCAGGAGGAGCTGGAGCACAGGGCTGATTTCTGCTACATCACAGGCTATTTTGGGGAAAAACTTATTCCCTTTCCACGGAGTTGATTCGGCTTCACTTGCCTGCAGTGAAATTTCAAGGCAGCATCACTGAGAAGAGCTCTACTATCCAGCCATTTTTATGAAGAAGCAGGTGCCTTCTCCAGCTGCTGACTTCTAAAACACAACCACATGCAGTGAGCAGTTATCAGGAAGAAAATACACATTTAGTGTCAGTAACAAAGTCACATACACCCTACTCCTCCCTGACAACCTGGGAACAAGGGGCTGTGCCAATGCAGAAGCTCTCCCTGAAGTTGGCCACTGAGTTAGCAGTGGGGTTAGTATAATAATAATAAATATATAATAAATCAAATGGCCCAGGAACTATTTATAGAGCTCGTGAATAAACACATTTAAACTTGGAGTTGAGGAAAAACTGGTCAAAGCCCTTCTTTCTGGAAACAAAATGTAAACAGCTTCTTGCATCACTTCTAAACCACCGACCTTATTTCTCATTTAACTATTAGCTTAAGCTTGTTGTCACATAGAAATACTGTTAAGACAAATCTGGTCTTGTAAGCAAAAAAACCTGATGCTTCCCCACCTGACTGACCACTGCCAGCCTGGAGGGGCTCCTGGGATGAGCAGGGGGGATGAACAGCAGCTTTGCAGTGAGGGTGGGATGAGCAGAGGGGATGAACAGCAGCTTTGCAGTGAGGGTGGGATGAGCAGAGGGGATGAACAGCAGCTTTACAGTGAGGGTGGGATGAGCAGAGGGGATGAACAGCAGCTTTGCAGTGAGGGTGGGATGAGCAGAGGGGATGAACAGC
>JAOEGS010015165.1:20572-36996 GCA_025447755.1 Corythornis vintsioides
TTATTTTGTGTATAGCAAATGTGCTATATTATACATATATATATATATTTATATAAAAATTCTATGATTCTAAAAGTGCCAACAGTGCAGGTGGATTTAAGGGCTGCACTCTGAGAGAAGGGAGGAGGGGTCTACAGTTCCTAGGGGACAACTTTGATGAGTTCTGTGTCAGAACTAGCTATTTCCAAACTGCTGTGTGGAGAAATTTATCCCTCCTGAGTGGGTGGGATGGAGATTCTTCCCCCGAGTGCTGCCTTCCAGCAGAGCTGCTGTGTGTGTGCTTCTGTCTGTCTGCTGGGAGCTTGACCTTGAGTTTTTCACCCTCTGATAAGATTTCAAGGAACAGTTCACATAGCTTTTACAAGTGCCAGCAATGAGGCTGATGCCTCAGCCAGGCCTGCTGTATGAACCTTGCTGCTTTTCCTTGGCTGCATCCCTCCTTCCCGTGGCATTCAGCACAGGAATCACTCACACAGCCTCCTGTCAGCTATTCTGTACACACATTTTACACAGTACACCCTGCCCCTGTGTTTGCCTGATGAGGAATCACACCACCACAGGCTGTGGTAATCCACACAGTGCTGTTATTTGGGGTTTTTTCCCCCTGCCCTATCTCTCCTGTGCCTGTAGCACCAACTTTGAAGCATTTTGAGGCTTGTCCTCAGCAGTGGGTTGTGTGCTCTCCTTGCTGGAGGTCTGTGCACCACTCTGGGGTCAGCAGAGGTTACTGACTGGGCTCTCAGGTTGTACCTCTGTGTTATCTTGGTTTTTGAATGGTGAAATACTGAGTGACGTGGTCTGACCAGGCGTGGTGGTGCTAGGTCACAGGCTGGACCTGTTCTCAGTTCCAGCCTCAATGATCCTGTGAAATCTTCACAATCAAAGAAATAGGGAGTTGTTTTGCAAAACTTCATCACCTTCTCTGCCCTCTCAGCTCCTGAAGGTAGCAGGGTGAGCTGTGAGCAGTCACCCTGAGCACATGGAGGATTTTCCTGGAGCTGAGAGTCTTCTCAAAGCAATAACTGCTCGACCCAAGCCATTCTGCCCAGCCAGGGAAGTGTTCTCCAAGTGTCTTCCTCTGAGCCTGGCTTATGGATCATCTGCAGTGGCCTTTTGTTTGTTTGTTTGATGTTTGGTGGCATTGGTTGGGTTTTGTTTGGTTGTTTTTAGCAGTATCCCCACTCTCAGATTGGTCTGTATTTGTTCCCTGAAGGAGATTGTGTAAAACATGGTCAGTGTCAAACAAGAGCAAGTGCATTGGTCTCAATAACCTGCCTTTTTTTTCACTTGAAGGGGGAGAACTAAAAATCTTCTTCAGGGCTGGCAGGGCTTACACATTCTAAACAGTTAGTGATCACCTTTTGTAATAAACTTATTTGTCTGAGTAAGCTTGCTGCTCCACGTGTGCTGCTCCAGCTCCTCTGCAAGCAAAGGGGTTTTTTTGCAGGGTTTTTGGTGCTGCTCTTCTGATGCCATAGTAAATTCACTTTTTTTTTTTCCACACACACAGGTTTCTTGAGGAAAAAATGAGCTTTATCTTCCTGTCTTGGGAGTTAATATTCCCATTTAATTTCACAAAGCATGCAAATTTCAGGTGGCATGCTGAGAGACATAGGTGGGTAGGGTGTCAGTATGTTTCCAGAAAGGGTGTGTTTTTGGAGGTGTGACGTTTCCAGTGTGATGTGAGGTAGGGATTGTGTACAAACCACAATTCCCATGGCAGTTCTGTGTCTCTCCCCACAGCCCCTCTGAGCTGCAGCAGCCAAGCTGAAGGGTTTCAAGACAAGTCACTTTTATTGTACAACCCCAATTCTTTTCCCAGGCAGCTTCATGTTGTGAGCTGAATGACACGTTAGTCTCTTTTTGGGGGAAAAAAAATAGATTTGAGTGTAATGTATATTCATGAAGCTGCATTATGGTTGCTGTGACAACCCCAGCCAGGATCAGCATGTTGAACTTCTGTCTCTGGTACCCAGGTTGTACCACAGCACATGCTACATGGCTTTCCACACTTTTTTTTTTTTCCCTCCTCCTCCTCCCCTCAGTCAGTGGACAATTTAAATTGTTTCAGAGTTGATGCTTAATTAATAGCTGCATCTAATTAAGCCTGCAGAATTGAAGCACAACTTCCTGCTCTTTCCAGCCCATGTGAATTGAGTGTTGCTTCTGCCAGCAGCCTCACACAGGAGATGGTTCTGGAGGGGTTTTGATCATCTCCCTTTAAGCTCAAGTGAGAAATAAACATGGATTATTACTCATAGTTATTAATAGTATTCATACTAATAATAGATTAATAGTATTTCTCCACACTATAGGTAGCATAGCTGATAACTTCATCTCATGCAAAAAAACTCAGTCTGTCCCAGCCTACTCTGGTCTGTCCCCAGAGTTTTAAGGACTCCTGATGCTGAAAGGATTGGGAGTCTTCAGCAGATGTTACTCAAAACCAACAAGCCGTTTGCTCTGCGTATGCATTGCATCATATTGTGACTCTGGGGCCAAGGGTGTCATAACTGGAGGAGGTCTTTGGCACCCTGTGGTGCTAAGGTGATGACTTAAGTGGGGTGAACCAGTGATGGGTCAAGCCCAGCACATTTGTTGATGTCAGAATTTGAGGGCACTTGCACAATGCTTGGAACTTCTGGAGGGTGTTTTGTAAGCTGCTCTTGGCTGGTCCAACTGGATGGTTGGCTGAAATTCTTACCATTCCTTGGTTTCTGGTGAGAAATGGTGTCATCATACAGGCAACTTGAGACTTTTGTGTAGTTCAGGGCAATTGACATCTCACATGGGCACCACTCATCAAAGGCTTCTGTTGTGTCCCTTCTGTGTGCTTGTCTTGTTGAGTTGAGCTTCCTTTCTCCAGAAGCACTCTTGCTCAGGAGGAGATGCTGTGGGTAAGGTTTGTCTGTCTGCACAGATGTGGAGAGACATTTGGGAGAGGCTTGTGCACGGGGGGAGGAAAAGCTGAGCAGACCAGAAGCTCTCAAATGCAGCCAGTTGATCTCTCTCTGATTAGCTTCTTAAATATTAATAAGTACAGAATGTTCAGACAGTGACTTAAGATGAGATTATGCCCATTATGATGAGAAATTGGGGGGAAAAAGAATGTAGCAAGGGGAAACGTTTTGCTCAGAGCAGTATATAGAGCAGGACTGTGAATCTGTTGTCACTTGTGTACTCACTAAAGTTTCCGGTTTTCACTAGACATGGCCAGGAAAAAAAGTCATGCCATTGTTTGTTTTCAGTATCAGTTGGTGTCTGGATGGCCAGAGTGTATCTTGTGTTCCTGCTCTGCTGCCAGCTCTTTCAGGGTAATACACAGGAGCATTTCAGTGAAGAAGTCATGAATAACGAACTTAATCCGGATACTTCGCACTCCCTCAACTTGCACATCTCTCCATCCCAGTGAGACTGAAACTCCTGGTGGTGTGTTTGTCCATCTACACAGAGCCTGGCTTTCCTTGGATACCAACAGCTCTTACCTCCAGCTTTTGCAGGAAGACATTTTGAGATCAGAAAGGAGAAGGAGATGAGATGTAAATATGAGAAATAGGGCTGTGCCAGTTTTGCTTGACTCCAGTGTTGTCTTTGGTTTTCTGAAACACTTGTTTTCTGAGCAAAACACAGATTCTTTGGAGGTTAGTTGGCTGTGTCAGAGTCCTGTGTGGCCTTTTTGACCCTAGATGAGGTCCACTCATGATCTTTCAGTGGGGTTTGATGCTCCCTGTGCCCCAGGCTCCAGCTGAACACTTGCTGAGGAGATGCTGGTTGACTTGGTGTAGCAAGTTTACATTTTTAGAGGCTGAGGAAAAGGGCATCACCCCCCTGAAAAACAGGGTAGCACCCCCCTGAAAAACAGGGTTGCATCACCATTTGCAAAGCAGGCTCTGTTCTTCCACAAAGGGCACGTGAAGGTTTAGCTGTTCTATCTCTGCCCAGCCTACCAGGCCATGTACCCTGATACAGCAAATTCTTGTGTGAAATCTCAATGCAACAGCAGTAAATCAAAGCCTGTGAGCCACTTGGGAGCCTCTGGGGCAAGATAAGCCTGAAACTGAGGCTAGACCAGCTGAGCCCAGGATATGGGTGGATTGGTGAGGGGATGAGTGAGTAGCTGTGATGGGGAACCAAGTTTTGATATTTAGTTACTGTGTTTTACCAATAAATCTAATTCTAGATCAGATGCTGGTCTTAGGTTTTACAAAAGCTTCCTCCAGTTTATCTAAATTTGACCCAGGTCCTCCAGAGTATAAAATCTCCCAGAAGCTCTTATCCTGGTGAGCATGAAACTGCCAAAATGTCTCAGTTTGTATTGATCTTTATTTAAAAAAAAAAATTAAAAAAAGGTTGCTATTTGCAAGAACAGGCTGCTGACATCAAAAGCCTGTCTTAGATCTCATATTTGGCTGGAGGCCAGAAAATGAGTTTCTGTAGGAGCTTGTTGGCAAGCTTAGGTTTTTGCTTAGGTTAATCTAATGTAACTGTAAGTAATCTGGGACCCTGGTACACTCAAAACAACTGTAAAGATAAAATGATATTAAGTTACAGTTGAGCAGATACTTTTATATATTGGCTTTATATTTAGATTTTTTTTAATATTTTTATATTTAAATATATTTATAATACTTATATTTAAAGCACTTAAATGCCTAGGAAAACGATTCTTAACTCTTCCAATGATCAGCCTACTGATACTGTATTGATTCTGATGAGTCTTTTTGCCAGTATTACAGAATTTCAGCTGACTGTTCAGTGGAGTCACCTGTGAGTGATTCAAAGAAGGGGTTGCATTTTTAAAAGACAAGGTCGTAACACTTTTAAGGGCAGTTACATCAGTTTTACAGGTAAAAAATGCCATAGGTGTAGGTGTGTTCATGGGTGTATGTGCTGACCAGGCTATTGTGCGGCCTAGTGCTGAAAGGCAGAGGCCCAGGTGGGGTTTGCTTTACAACTTTTATTTTACAACTGCTTTGCTGTACTTGTGAGTTACGTGGTGTGTAACACTAGATGAACACGGGTGGAGATTTCTGAGGTGGCCCAGAAGGTGCTGCAGTCGTGACAGTGCTGATCAGATCTGAACTGCCCTCACAGCCTTTCTCCACTTCTATTAATAGCGGGGCCTGCAGATATTTCTGGATGTGAGAGCTGATAAGTTTCTTCATCAAATAGTAAATGAACGAGCGAGAAGTGTTTCTATTTTTAGCTTTGACAAGAAATAGAGCTTCAGAGAAAAGCTGTTGGTAGAAAACCAGCTTGGTGGGAGTTACTGCCAGTGATTAAGTGAAAGATTAAACGCAGGCCTGTGACTTTAAGCATCTTTGATAAAGTTTTGTGGGGGTTTCTTGTTTTGTTTGCCAGCTGCACTGTAGGGGATTGGTATTGGTTTCAAAGGGCTGTGTGTGGTGCTAATGCACCTTGGCAGAGGTGGAAACTAATGCAGGTTTTGAGGGGAACGAGCTGGTTTGAGCTTGGTGTGAACAGCCCCTGCCAAACTGTTGGGGTCAGTGGAAAATCTGCAGGGGAAAAGATCTGTGGAAAAGAGGTTTGTGCTGGGAGGAGAGAATTGCCCCAAGTGGCTGTGGGAACCTTCTTGCTCTTCAGTTAATCCTGCTGGCACATGTTTAGATCTTCCCCATCTCCCACCCGTGCCTGGGGTGGTGTGCCATGGAGCTGAGCATGTTCTTTAAGGAAGAGGAGGGGGAGAAGGGATAGCAATGGGAACTAGGGTCTTAAATTTTTACCACTACAAAAATCCATTTTGGGAGAGGCATCCTCCAAATAGATCTCTCTGAGCTGAGGAACAGTTTCTAAGAGCAAGAGTTGTAGTTAGTTTATTCTAAACTACAAGGGCAGGTTGCTGGAGGGGCATGAGAGAGGAACTTACTATTTATTTATTGAAAAGGTGGACCTTGGAACCTTTGATACAGCCTATGATACATGTAGAGCACTTAGTTGAACTGATTTTGCAGATCTGGCTTAAATGGGAAATTGCACAGTGCAGTGTCTTGGAAAGCTGCTGTTGCAATTAGTTTACATACGTGAATCAAGCTTTCTTCTGTTGTCTTTGATGTAAAAAAACAAAATACTTCTCCCAGGACGATTTCTGATTTAGAATTTAAGTATTGCTCATGTCAAATACTGTCTCTGGAAGTGGAAAGTCCTTTTTTTATTCCCCTGGATGCTGTCCCCTTTCTGTGACAGTAACATTTGGGTCCTGGTAGTTTAAAAAGATGTGACAGCATCACTAGTAAAGCGATTCCTCTTTGCATCTCAAAGGGGGTGATATAAATGTAGCAAAGGGCGTCCAAGATCCTCAGTAGTGGTAATTTAAAGGATTTTGGCAGTGTGTTTGAATGTGGTTTATCATTGATTTCAGCACTTTCTGGCTTTTGGTGAGGTCTTCTGCACGAGTCTCCGGTGGTTTTTCTTCAGTGAACCCTCGGTTCTTTGTTTTCTTAGCCAAAGCAGTTGAGAGATATGACAAACTCCTTATTCTTTTGCTCTGGTTTTTCTGGGAATTTAAAGATTACTTGTGAAGCTTAGTGGATTTTCATGTCTTTGATGAGAAGCATCAGCAAGTTGAAGTCTGTGGATTTATCAGTCAAACTTTTGTTTGTTTAAGTAACCTGTTACAAACTGGCTTCTTTGGAGTGCAGCTTGTGCCCAGTCTGACTTGCTTTAAAAATAGCCATGAGAAAGAGGCCACAGCAGTGTGGGAAGATGGTAAATCATCAACTACTGAAAACCAAACCCTGCATCTCTCACACTGTGGAAGAAAATACCTGTTAAAAGCTGAGCTGCAGCGTGTTCTGCCTCCAGTGGCAGCAGGGCCCTGGGTGGCTGGTTGGAAGCAGTTAGTGGTCAGCACATGTGTATTTATGTTTATTGCCAGCTTTCTCAAGTGCTCCTGCTGTTCTGTTTCTTGCAGAAACTCCAACCGTCATGTTAAGGTAAAGCAGAAAAGTGCAGTGCTGAACATGCTAAAGAAGTTGGACAAAATAAGGTTCAGAGGTCACAAGAGAGATGAGTTCCTTGATTTAGCAGAGTCTCCAAATGCTTCAGACACTGAATGTGGAGATGAAATCCCGGTGAAAATACCTCGAACGTCAACTCGAGACAATGAGGAGCTGAGAGACCCTGTGAGTATTTCATTAAATATCATTATGGACACAGTTTTCATGCAGAAAAACAGAAAGTGATCATTCTTTGTCCCTGTATGTTGTATTTAACACAAAGATCTGTGGATAAGGAACTAAGCTTCCACCAATAGGCTTCCATTTTGTGGAAGGATCAATTAATTTCTTCTTATTAAGGTTCCCTGTCCTTACTCTTGAGTTCAGATGCTGCAGGTTGCCAGCTTTGTTAACAAGGGATGTGCTTCTGAAGGCTGTTTTCCATTTATTTGTTGAATTGCCTATGAACACATCTGAAGTTAAAACTTGGTTTTGGTCTCAGGAGGTCAGGTCTGCTCAAATGGCACTGGCAAGGCTGTAGGAATAAGACTTAAATGCATAAATTGGAGTTAGGCTGCGTGTCTTTTCAGATGGATGTGAGCTCTTCTGTGATTCCTCTGCTGCTGCTTCACTGTGTTTAATTCTGAGTACAGAACTCCCAGGCTTGAAAGAGCCACAATTAGTGGTTTGGAACTGAGCACGGGCATGGAAAACTTGAGTCTTAGTGCCCTTATCTGCATCTTCAATGCAGAGATGTGTCTGACTCCACTGTCAGCCATTCCCTTGACAAAGCTGCATCTCTGTCCCTCTCTACTTTGGGGTTTTTTTTTATCTCCCATGGTGTATTAAGCATTACAGAGCCATTAAAGAAAGATCTCAGTCTGCTAGAACAGTACAGCACAGTCCCAGGAATGAAAGACCTTTCTGTGCTGTGCCTCAGGGGTATGCAGAGCACTTAGAAATGTGCACATCAAGTGCCTCTTCTTTATGCATGTGTCTGAATTGACAACTCTATGCACAAATTTGCCACAAATGGGGGTTTTGCAGCAAAAAGCCCTGGCATAAAAGCTTCTGGTTGCAGAGCCCTGCCCGTCAGCAAAGAAGAGCATCCTCTGTGGCACACCTGCAACAAGGGAACATGCAGTCCCAGGCCACAGATACAGCAGGGGGACGTGGTTCCAACACTCCACACAGCTCACTGAAGCAGCATGTGTGAATTTACACCCCTTGGAAGGACAGAAGGGATGGCTAGATGAAGTCATCTTATTCTTTATCTGAAACCCCCAGCTTTACCTGTTGAGTTCAATAATCAACACCCCAACTGGTGTTTATCACAGCCCAAACCAGGACATGCAGCTGAAAAAAAAAAAAAGGCTTTCAAACATTGCTGTGGGAACTTGGTTTGCCAAGATGCAGATGTTCAGGGGGGTGGAGTGTGCCCTGAAGATCATAGCCCACCCTTGTATTTGCTAGCTCTGGCTTGATTTGCCTCTCTTTAACTCAGTTTTTTTGCTGTAGATGAACCTCTGAGCTCTTCATGTGACATATTTGAAATATTTATGAAAGGGCAGAAAAAAATTCAGTGCCACGTGAGGTGTAGGGGTGACCCTGGCGTGGAGGGAGAAAACAAATGTGTTTAAACCAGTGGAGGTTCTGCACTGAATTGGCAGGGAGAATTGGAAGTGGAATGGCTCTAGTACCTGAAAGCAGTCTGCTCTAATCCCTGCCCATGTGCTAGGATTAAATCTGAGTTATTGTGGTACAGAAAACATTAATTTAATTGCTGTTTCTCTACAGTTTGGCTTTTCCTGAAACATGTCAATTAAAAAACCCTAAACTCTTCTGCATCAGTCACCTCATTTCCAGTGATTGGAAGGGATAAAGCATGATGCAAACATTAAAGTCTCTAAACCTGGCTAGCACTTGTTTAATTTTTATTCATTTATGTAAAAACATAGCTGTGTTTTAGGAGCTTGCCAATATGGGTATACTTCCAAGAATAGCTGCTAAGGATTAGCTATTCATGCAGATGCTTTCATTCTTGAGCAGGCATCTTGGGTTTTCCCTTTCCTTACACTAGGTAACTGCAGCAGCCACAGGGAATCCTTTTGTGTCATGAAGTAAGAAGAAACTCAGGAGGGTTCCAGCCTTTATGGGCAAGCCCTGTAGTTCACTGTATTACTGAAGACTTCTTCCCTTCCCCTCCCTTCCCCTCCTCCAGCCCTTTTTTTCCCTTTAATGCAAGTTAAATTTCTGTATTTAAACCACCTCTTCCCTCAGCTGTGTCCTGGTCGCTGCCAGGCCATGAGGAGTGGCTGGGGTGGGTGGTTTTGGTGCTGGGCTTGGCATGGTGTCCTCACTGTTCCACTCTGTCCCTGGGAACTGCTGAGTTATTTGAGGGGGTCTAAGGGGGGCAGAGAGCTCTCAGGTTGGGAGGTGCTGCTACAAAAAGCCTGCCCTGCAGGTGGCTCGGAGAAGACATAGGTGAGTAGCTGTGGTTTTTCAGATCCAGAGCTGGCTGTGGCTTGGAGCAACTCTGAACTCAGGGGGCCAGAGGCAAGCTGTCCTCAGCAGAACCTTCCTTTATCCCCTCTTGTCCCTGCCACCTCCTCAACCTTGGCATTCCCCTGGCCCCCAGGCACCACGGAGGCCTCGTGCATCCTTGCAGCCAGGTTTGCCAGCATCTGAAGAGGGTTGCTGTGCCCAGTGCTGCCAAAGCTGGAGGGGCAGAAGGAAAAGCAGAGATCTGGGGAAGCCTTCAAGGCTTTTGCTGGGGGTCAGGAGCAGGAAAGGGCATCTTGATGAAATTCAGATGCTGCCTTCAGACAGAGGTGTTGTTTGAATTCAGAGGCAGGCAGCTGACCTCCAGCAAATGTAGAGACCTCTTTCTTATCTCTGTAGCCTGTTAATACCTTTTGACAGCATGAGGGGTGTTTGTGTGGGGGGAAAAAACTTCTGTGACAAAAGAACTGTCTGCTGAAGTGTCTTCATGTCACTGGACATGCTCAGTTTTCTGAGTGCTCATAAACTGGGTTCATTGACACAACAGTGTCGCTCCTGTTGAGAACTGGGTGCTTGATTTTCCACCAGGCTGGTGTCACTGTGGATCTTCCTGCAGTGGTTAAACCATTTATTACTGCACAGCAACTCCATTATATTGCTCTGCTGTTTGATGTTTTAACTTAGTGGATTTTTTTTTCCCTCTTTTTTTCCTCTAATTTAGAAGGTCACTGTAACCTTTTGTGGCTAGTTGGTTGTGTACTTATGATTTCAATGTGTGCTTACTGGTTTTTAACTCATCAGATGATCCCAGACCTCTTGGATGCAATGCTTTAGCAGATACACCTTTGGCAACTCAGAAGTGAACTCCTGTCCCTGTCCCCAGTGCTGGGCACCTCTTGCTTTCCCTTCTCCCTGAGAGGCAGTCAGGGCATCCTGGGCTCTAATTAAAGACTGAACATCCCTGACAGAGCAGGAGTGGAGCTGGTTCTCTAGATGAGTTTCTGAAATGGAGCTCATTTCTAGTGAGCTATCACAGAGGATACCCAGTGAGGGTGAAAGCTGGAATATGCTGGTATCTGCTAGCCCCTCTCTCCCTCCTCTCCTCCCTCACCTCAGGCTCTGAGCTGCTGCATGAGGGGCTGGGGACAGGGGATGGTTGTGCTGGAGCCAGCTTGTGTCTAAGCACTGGGCTGAAGGTGCATTCCTGCTTAGTCAGCATCTTGCTCTTTGACTTGTATGTGTTTTTTTAACATTTTTTTTTCTATTTTTAAGCAGTGGCTCTGTTTCTTTAGACAGTTGTCTATGAACTCCTGGCTGCTGAAAGGAGGCACTGTCCCTCTGCACCAGGGTGGATGTACAGCATAGAAAGCCAGGCTTTAACAGGCTGTGTTTGAGTCACACTCTGCTTGTGCCTGTCTCTAGTGTCTCTTAGGGGTGGTTGCCTTCAGCCCCACCATCCTCCTCGGGGCTCTCTGTGTCTGGCAAGTGACAGCACTAGATCTTGCAGCAGAAATAAGCACAACCCAGCTCTGTAAACAAGAGATCACCAGAGAGGTTAATTGCCATCCCATCAGCAGTGCCCAGAGCAGTTGCAGAGGGTGGTTGTGCTGCAGCTCTCTGGCTGCAGGCAGGTGTCAGGGGGAGGTGTGGAGCAGGAGGGGGAGGATTCTGTGCTGCAGCTCCCCCTGTGAGCCCTGCCCCAGGCTGGGTCCATCTCTGCTGTGCCGTGGTCCCTGCTGGCTCCGGAGCTGGAAGCAGCAGAGCTGCTGCTGAGCTGGCAGCTCCTGCTCCCCGTGGGAGCCCTCAGCACTGGCACAGGGCTGTGTGGGTGGATGCTGCTGGGGGGGCTGGAAATAGCAGCTCTGCTTGGCACTGCAGCGAGCAAGGCCAGGTAAACACCCTGCAGTGAATGCCTAGAGAGGATAACTCACCTGTGTGGACACCCTGTGAGGCTGCAACTCCCTTTCTCTTCAGCTCAAGCAAGAGAATTAGTATTTTAGTAGGTACCTCTGCAGCTTTATCTTCACATTCCAGATTGTTCCTACAGTGGAAGTAGCTGCTGTCAGTGAGCTTGCTGCACATCTGCCCTGATCCATGGGGAGTGGTAGAAAAGGCCCTGGGGGGTGCTGTGGACACCCAGCTGGATGTGAGCTGGCCAAGAAGGCCAAGGGGATCCTGGTCTGGTTCAGAAATGGTGTGGCCAGCAGAAGTGATCCTGCCCCTGTGAGGGGGGTGCAGCCTCTTCTCTCGGGTGGACAACAGCAGGACCAGGGGGAATGGGCTGAAGTTGCAGCAGGGGAGGTTTAGATTGGATACTGGGAAGAGTTTCTTCCCTGAAAGAGCAGTCAGGGGCTGGAACAGGCTGCCCAGGGAGCTGGTGGGGTCAGCACCCCTGGGGTGCTCAAACAACGTGCAGATGGGGCACCTCAGGACACGTTCTAGTGGGGTGGGGAGGTGGGATTTTTATGCTTCTGTTTGATTTGGCCTCCCCTCACCTGTGTGGTGGTGGAAGGCTGAGGAAGGGGCATGCAGGGGTGTTGGTAGCTGCATGGTCTCATCTGGCTGCTGCCCTGCAGCTAAGCTGATGCATTTAAATGACACAAAAGCAGTTGTGCCCTGAGCTGTGTTCTGTGTTTCCTCCAGGCTGGTCCAGGGACCATCATCATGGCTTCGGGAGTCCAGGATTTCAACAGGACAGAGTCTGACAGGCTGAATGAGATCAAAGGTCACCTGGAAATAGCCTTACTGGAAAAGCACTTTTTACGTAAGTATGAAATGAATGCTCTGTGGAAATGAGTGGCTTAAGCCTGATGAAAACAAGGCTTCTCTAAATTGCAGAAGCTGGTCCCAGCAGTGTGAGGTGTGCTGCTGATGGCACGTGGGCCGATGCGGGGACAGCACGTGGGCTGAGGCTTCTCTGGGAGGAACATGAAAAGCATTCCCAAGGTTTCTGGGTCACTGGGATTTTTTTCTTTTTGTCCTCATTGCATTCCTCAGAATATACCTCACTGCATGACAAAAGCTGCTTAGTTGGAGTCTTGGTGTCGCCATCTCAGAATCAACTCCAGCCTCAGTGTGGTTGCAGTAGGTGGGTTTTGTCCAGCAGCAGTTGTAAGAAGGAAGAGGTTTCTGAAGGAGTGACCAAAGCATTTTTTTGGCAGCTTCAACAAGTAACAGCATGTCTCAAAACACATCTCTTAACAATATCTCAGTTTCTAGTGAGTGGTGTAAGACACACACGTAAGAGTATCTGGAGATTTCCAGGTCCTTTGGGTTGGTGTGTGTTTATGTGAGAAACTAATTCATGGCAAGAGGCTTTTTGGATTTTATCTCAGCAGATCTGAGCTGCTGACTTGTGAGACAGGGTAGTTAAAAACAAAAAAAATGAGACAATCATTCCTTTAACTTGATAGAAGTTGAGATCTCTCTAATAAATCAGTAAGAATTCTTGCTCAGTTGGCTCCCAAAATGGTCATTATTGTGGGTTGGTTTTGAACTTCAGACTACAAAGGTTGGTTTTGTGTTCAGAGCTTGTCATGTATTTTTTAAGGGGTAGAAATAGAGTACAGATTCTACTCAATTTATAGATTATCACTTTTTTTGTCTTTTCAGCATATTCTCAAGGACTTGGAATGAATTTTCTGTGAATTGCTTAATATTTATAACATTTTCCCTGTGTGTCTGAGAGGGAAACATGATAAAAGAGACTTGAGCAGGAATTTATGGCAAGCTGCTGAGTTTCCACTGGTATCTGGAAGAGGTACCATGATTGGAATACCAAGCCAGACCTTAAAGCTGTGTTTGACTTGCCTTGCTGGTTGAAGTGATGTGTTTGAATGCTCATTTCTCTGTGCAGTAGTTACCATGTGCTCCTTCCATCCCTGAAGACATACTGCTTCAGCTCCTGTCCCCAGAGCATTGGTGATTTCCTGATGGAATAGGTGTCCCAGGCACAGCAGGACTTCCCAAAGCTGGCTTTTGGCTTGAACTGGGATGTGCTTTTTTGCTATCAAAACACATGCTTCAGAATATTCTGTGGGTATTTTCACTGCTCAGGTTGATGTGAGGTTGGAAAACCTTCTGATAACCACGTTCTGCTTTCAGCTGCATCCTTTGCACAGCCCTTTGTTGCAGACTGAGGTGAAGCTCAGCCTTTTATGTCAGCTTGGAGCAGGTGGTTGGACATGCAGGTCAAGGGATAGTTCAGCTGGGTGGTGCCAGTCAGTCCTGGGTGGCTCCAGCCCTTACCAGGGGCTCAGGAGCCCATCACCAAAGCCTGATGTTTCCTTCAGCTGCATTTGCAGTGTTGTCCTGGCAGGGTGATTGCAAAAATGAGGAAAAAAGAGTAGACTGGTAGAGAAATAACCACAGTCACCCCACCCACCTCCTTCCCAATATTGGGCTGAAATACATGAAGATGTTTATCAGTTGGAGTTAAATAGGAGTTAAATGTTTTGATATAGCTCCTGTATTCCTTTATTTCTTCCTCCTCCTCCTCTTTGAGTTCATGTTTTGGCTCTTTTTGTAACCAAATACTTGGCTATTTGTGTTTTTCTTCCCAGATCTGAACTGATGGTGAGCACAATTGTGCTGTTTGTTTGCCCCTGGAAGAAAACTTGATTTATTTATTGAAAGCCTCTTGCTGCAGTAGTTGTTTTTTAGGGCCAGTCTGTAAGAGCATCCTGGCTTTGATGATGTGACACCTTGCTGCAGTTCTAGTGGCCACTTCTTCCCTCCAGCTAGGTGTGCAGAAATCAAAGCTGCTGCTGTTACTTGGGGCAAACAGGTAGAGCCCCGTGGAATTGCTTTTGGACAGGTTGGATTTCTGAGAGTTCTCAGCCTAATCCTGACTTTCTTTTCATCTCTTCTGTACCTCTTAGTTGTACTTAACCAGGAGGATGAAGGAGAGCCTCCCTCTCAGGCTCTGTGTGATGCACACATCCATCCCACAGCTCCCAGGCCCTGTGGATCTGAGGCTGATGGTGGCTGTCTGGAGGAACAGAGAGCTGTGAGGTCTTCTCCACACTCCTGCCAGTCACCACAGGCACAAGTGCAGCTTGGCTGAGCAGTGCTCACAGTGAGGCACAGCACAAACCTCCTGCAGCCTCTACAAGCTGCACAGGAGATCTGGAGCAAGTAGGTGCTGGAAACAAACTGAAGGGAAAAGATCTTAGTTTGAGATGCAAGTGTGGAGAGAGAATTTAAACATCCAGAAGAGTGAAGATGAGTCTCTTTGCATGCTGCATGGCTGGAAGTGCAAATAAACTGTGCCTGGAAGCACGAGGGGGGGTTAAGCTGCAGGCTGACAGGAGGATGAGGCACGTGGAGGAAGGGATCTTGGATAATGATGTCTTAAGCAAGGGAGGGATCATCTGACTCTTCCAGCACAGAGGGCTAAAGTTGCTTTTCCTGTCTGTGCAGGAATGCTCCTAATCCCTGTAATCCAGAGGCTCCTCCTGAGCTCCAGCACAGGAATCTGGTGGGGCTGCAGCACTGGGGTGGGCTCCTGCAGAAGGAGGCTGGGAAACCTGCTTAGAGCTTAGTTTGCTGGACCTCTGAGTGCACGTGGGTGGAAGGAGCTTTGTCTTGGAGCTGCTGCCCCAGGATCGTGGACTAAGGGGCTCTGTGTATTCACATGGGTGGGTTTTGCTGCATGTGAGAGCCCCCCTGGTTGTGGGGGGCAGCTTTGGCTCCTGGCAGCACTCTGCTCCTGTGCTCTGAGGTGCTTCACAGGCATGCATCTGATGGTTCCCATGGAATATTAGCTCATTCTCAGTCAAGGGTGTTGAAGCCCTTTGCAGGGCTAATTTTAGCAGCTCGGGGAAGAGGAGGTGGTGGTGGCAGCAGCTAAGAATAAACAAACCAGGTGACTGGCAGAGAGGAGGGTTAGTCATGGACTGGTAAATCCAAGAAATGCCATGTGAGGGTGAAAAGCTCTGGGAGGGAATATTCTACAAGGGGTTTGCATTCCACTCTGTGCAGGAGCCTCCAGGGGCTTGCAGAGCTTCTGGTTTCAGTGATGGGTTTTATGCCAATATGACAAAAGAAGCAGAGAGTGCAGTTCTTTCCCATAGAAATTCCTGCTTCCCCACACCTCTCCTCCTTACATGCTCTTCCTTTGAAACTTCACATGTGGCAGACTTCACAGTGGCTCTGGCTGCCACTTTCTGCTACAGATGACCCGGGGGTTCTTTGTAAGAGTGACCTGGCAGAATATTTGAAAACAGAGCTCCAGGAAACCCTGTTAGAAAGGGATGAACCTCAGAGTGAAGTGTGTGGTGGTTGTTCAGCATGGAACTGACACCTCCTTAACAGCCAGAGGAGCTGTTTGCAGCAAGTGGAGCTAGTGCAGCTGCCAGCTGTGCCACAGCAGCCTTGGGGTGATGCTGCTGCAGGAGAAAAGCAGAGCAGGAAAAAATCCTCCTGAAGGCTTTCCCATGGCACCTAGCAAAGCTGCAGAGCAGATGTGAGTGCAGGCTTTGCTGCAGAGCTCTGCTCACCTGAGCTGCTCTTGCTTGTTTGGGAAAAAACACATTTTTTGAGTTGTTCCAGGGCTCAGAAAGTTTCTGAAGAGGTGTAGGAAAGGTTTTGCATATACCCAAAAATGCTTACACAGTGCAGAATGTGTATAGAGCTCATTCCTAACCCTCCTGGACAAAAGTAACCCCAAACTTCCAAAACTCTGGCTTCATTTTCCTCCAAGCGTTGCTGGAAGAGGCAGGGCAGGTTAGAGCACCTGCCTGGTGTTGAAGACACAAAGGAAGGAGGATTCAGACCTTTGTTTCTCATCTGCAAGGACCCTGCTCTGGCTGATGGAGGGTGGGGGTGTGTAGGTGGGGGTGTGTAGGTGGGGGTGTGGAGGTGTGTAGGTGGGGGTGTGTGGGGGGGGGGAGGGGAGGGTGTGTAGGAGAGGGGGTGTAGGTGGGGGTGGGTAGGTGGGGGGGGTAGGAGAGGGTGTTGAAGGTC
>JAOEGS010015166.1:0-11018 GCA_025447755.1 Corythornis vintsioides
ATATATTATATAATATATATTATATAATATGTGATCTGTCAGTTTAAGCTTCAGAATAACAATAACAAGGAGTCTACTTGGGAGGTGGGTGAGAGTAGTTTCATAAAGATGAGATGGAGTGATATTGTCAACACTCCATGGTGAAACACAATGGTGAAACAAGAGAAAGGGGAGCACTTAAAGAAGCATAAGTGATATGGAAAAAATAATTTAATCATTATTTGAACCTATTACATACACATTCCAAAAAAAAGTAAAATGTCTATTTATTCCCAGACTGGTAGCAATGTATTCATTTGTGCTCATCATATTTTCTGTTTTCCTTAGAGGAGAACCATTCTGCATGCAAGTCATTACAAATAGAACTTCAGGCTCCTAAAATATGCTTGTCTCACAAGAAACTGCTCTTAGATAGTTTAGTCTGAGTATGTTAATATGTGAAATAAGTACGATACATTCTTAATTTGATAGTTTGCTATGTGATGCATTTTTAATAATGAATTTTCATTAAATTTTACTGTTTCATCTATCTGAAATAAGCGTGTAGATAGACATCTGATATCTTCACAGCAGAATGTCAAAAAAAACAAACAACTAATTTTGTTTATAGGTCTTGAAATTATATTTTGAAAAGAAAATTCAAGTTTCAGCTTGCTCCTCTCCCAAAACATCATTCTATAGGGAACATTCGTATCTTTCTTTCATATTTACATATATTATTGCCTGTATCACTGATCCACCCTCAAACCTTTCATGAACTTCCCTCCTCTCTGGTCCACCTTGTAACAAGTCTTCCCCACATTGTTTCACAATTTCCACACCCCAAAGGCTTTTCATAGGAGTAGCCAAATTTCTGTGTCCATGTTCCCAGATAATTTGGAAAGCACATTTGGACTCACAGGCATTTGCTTGTAGTTTCTCATGCTCTTGAGCCTAACATCAAAAAACTCTTATATGCAAATATTAATAGAATTATTGAATGGTTTGGGTTTGAAGGGACATTAAAGATCATCTAGTTCCAACCACCTTGTCATGGGCAGGGACACCTCCCACTAGACCAGGTTACTCAAGGCCCCATCCAGTCTGGACTTGAACCCTCCCAGTGATGGGGCATCTACAACTTCTGACAACCAATTCCAGTGTCTCACCACCCTTACAGTAAAGAATTTCTTTCTTCTGTCTACACCTCAATCTAACCTCTTTCAGTTTAAAACCATTACCCCTCTTCCTATTACTACACTCCCTGATAAAGAATTCCTCCCCAGCTTTCCTGTAGGTCCCCTTTAAGCACTTGAAGGCTGCTATAATGTCATAGAATCATAGAATCATTAAGGTTGGAAATGACCTTCAAGATCAAGTCCAATCATCTACTAAACATTATCATGACCACTAAACCATGCCCTGAATTGCCACATCTACACCTTTTTTTAATACCTTTAGGAGTGGTGATTCCACCACCTCCTTAGGCAGCCTGTTCTGATGGCTAAACACTCTATCAGTAAATAAATTTTTCCTAACATCCTTGGAGCCTTCTTTCCTCCAGACTAAACAGCCTCAACTCTCTCAGCCTGTCCCCACAGGGGAAGTGCTACAGTCCTCTCACCATCTTCATGGCCCTCCTCTGAACCCACTCAAACAGGTCCATATCTTTCTTCTGCTGAGGACTCCAGAGCTGGTTGCAGTAAGTTAGGTGGGGTCTCATGAGAGTGGAGAGGAAGGCTCATCTCCCAAGATTTATTTGCCACACTTCTTTTGATGCAGTCCAGGATATAACTGTTTTTCTGGGCTGCTATTGCACATTGCTGGGTCACATTGAGCTTCTCATCAATCAACACCTCTGAGCCCTTCTTCTCAGGGCTGCTGCCAATCCATTCTCAACCCAGAATGTCTCTGCTTGGCATTGCCCTGATCCATGTGCAGGACCATTGTTTTATGGGTGTATGTCAGATGATTTTATGGAAGAAAAGCTGCACTTTCATACTGTAAGTCCACCTTGGTATTTACACGTTATAACACTGAAATCAGTGTTCAGTGTATCTAGGAAACGGCAGCAAACTCCCAGTTAATGTGAAGATTTCTCATTTCTAGTTGCAAAAGAAGCAGAGTGGTTGTTCAATTTTGTAGTTCTGGTTTTTGAGGGTTTTTTAATGTTTAAAATACCTTTTTCTTTACTGTAAAACTATGGTGAAGCAAAAAAGAAATAATAGCTAAAAAATTACAGTTCTGCAGAAAAATAAGGTCTTACAGAAAAGGTTTTACTGGAATAAGTCTTTTTGCAATAAGGGTTGTTTCTTGGTCTTTGACATTCCCTAAACAAATGTGAGGCAAAATTGTCACCCAGCCTGAGTGCAGCTGTCACGGACACACATGATCAAACCAGCATCTCATATTCCAAACAGTGTTTTGATATGGGTGGTCATTAGGTAGACATGGGGAAGGAGGGTGGAGAAGGCTAAAGCTTTGCCTACTTCTGTTGCCAGAAAGCCATACCTTGTATAATAAGCCCAAAAGCAATGTTATTTCATACGATCATAGAATGTATTGGGTTGGAAAGGACCTCCAAAGGTCATCTAGTCCAGCCTACCCTCAAAAGCAGGGACATCTCTAACTAGGTGAGGCTGCTCAACCCCTCGTCAAGCCTGGGGTTGCTTTTGTTGTCATTCAGATGTATTCTCTGGCTTATAGTCTGTGTCTCTGCCTCAATAAAATAATTAATAGTCTGTGCTTGGATCAGTAAGCAGATCTGTTCTGGGTCCCTTAGATATAGGTTAAAAGGGTGTCATGATGCAACATGAATTTCTGCAGCAATTTTAAAAATTAAGACCAGATCTGTTTCCAGGAGGATATTCTGTTGGAACTTAGATAAAAAGTTTTGTGTAGTAGTGCTCAATCCCTTCTGTAAATGCAGTTTTAATGGAAGAAAAAGGAGAGCATCTGAATGGAAGGCATAAAGTTTACAGCTTCTGCTTTCATGGACTTCCATTTAGGAGCATGCTAATATGGATATTATAAACTGCTAAGTGGGTCAGTCAAATTTTAGAAAGCTTCACTTAAGAATTTATTTTTTTTTCCCCGCAGGAAAAAAACAGGAGGGGAAGTGGATATTTATATATCATGACTTTTGGATGTAAGAAAAATAAACAATTTAATCTTCACTTTTAAAGTCTTATTACTTATAATCAATGTAACTTGAAAGACAAGATTTGAGGTGGATTTGTTTAAAATTCAAGGGAAAATACATTTTTTAACATGCATTCCTATGTTATTCTGTTTTGCTAATGTTTTGAGGAAAAATTAATTGCATAGGCTGGGAAATAGATTGGCTTGGCTGTGAAGTCCTAGATGAATGAAGTTAAAATTAGGGCTTTCACTCTTCATTGCCCTGAGTATTGTGCATTCAGTTACTCTTAAACCAAGTAGGTGTAAAATGTCAGTGCTATCAATGTCTATTCTGATTGGGTACACAAATTATATATTCATTTGAGGAATTTGAAGGCATCAAAGGATGCTTTGTGCTCAGATACTCTTAACAAGTATATGTATGTTTATTTGATGCATATTACCTAAAACATTTACTATGCCCTTTTGTGTAAAGTACTTGCAGGAAGTGAGCTGAGCTGAAGAGGTGACAGGGAACTCAGGCACAGATATTTCAGAAATGGGAAGCAAAAAGTGTTGTAAACAATACAATGTCCCATAAAACCTCACATTTTTCCCTCTTGAAAGAATATACTTTGAAAAAAGATACTTTTCAGGCTGTTTGTTTGAAAAGCAAAGCAAAATAAAAAAAAAAAAAAAAAAAAAAAAAAGACATGATTAGGAATAAAGTAATTCTTTAACATACTTCTCTCACTGTGCCTAAAAATGCAGGTGCCAATCTCATCCCTCAGACAGAGTCCATAGTAATGTAAATACAAAAGCTACCCCTAAAAAGAAAGGTGAAGCATTAATTAATATTAATTACCAATGCTCCTTCTTATCTCTCATGTACAGCTACCATGTCCTTTATTTCATGCTCAGCTAATACAAATCTGCATTTCAAATAAATTAATAAAACTTCATAAAACATATACTTGCTTTATTTGAAACCAGCTCTGTTCCCCTTTTATAATTTCAGCTAAATCTATTAAAATAACACAGAAGGACCTCTTACAAAGAGATCAATGACTTGGAAAAGTACCTTGCCATGCCAATACATGGCTGTATACACTTTGAAAAAATGTCACTCTTTCAGGCAGAAAACATTTATCTTATCAAAATAGTTGTTATCAAACAAGCTGCTATGGACATATTAACGGGGAAAGGGATCTAGAAACCTTCCCACTTGCTTTTTGGCAACAAATGGTTTGCTGAAGACAGAGTGTGAATACTTACTTATGAATATTCTTTATACTTACTATGAATATTCTTTTTCCTTTTCTGAAAGCTTGCCTACAGCCCTTGGAATAATCACCAGCAAAAATGATGTTCAAAATAAAAAAATACTGTATTTACACAATATGCATCCCTTCCTTTGCAAGTCTAAACCTTTAACATGTTCATGTAATATTTTAGGAGGCAGATAATAGAGAGAAATAAATGTGCATGCCTCCTAAGTGGGAGTGAAATATCACTAAATTAAACTTCCCCATTCATTTCCACTACTTGCAGTTTCTTTCTGTATCTACTTCACAGAAGTAGAATTAATCGCACAAGAGACACATTTTCTTGACATGTTGGTGGTGATTTCTGGGCTATCCTATGGGTTCTGTATTTGCCTGCTGGACCTCATCAGGGCCCTCCTCCACAAAAAGAGGCTGTCAGTGAAGGTGGTTGGGCATCTCCAGTCATTTCACATCATTTCAGAGGTTTTGCAATTTCCTCACTGCAGAAAAGGACATAACTCTTTCAAATGGGCATGTGGGATGGCCTTGGTGCTTGTTCTGAGGACTGCTTTGGAGACTTGAGAGTAAGTTACATGAACGTTACATGATAGACACTTTATGTACTACTTGATTAACTCTAAAGTAAATTTTCAACTCTAATTTCCACAGCATGCTCTGTGGATGATAGTTATGGAGGACATCCATGAGTGGTCCTCCCTGAATGAGGCAGAAATATTGCTGCTCAGGGAGCTTCTAAACACTCATCTGGAAGCCGGTGATGGCTTGCTCCTTACTGCAATGATTCACCAGGAAATCAGGCCTGCTTCCAGGGCAAGAGCAAATCAGGGACATCAGTAACACATTCAAGGCCATCTTAAGTGGTGATGCTCCAGGACTTAGGTATCCCTATTCAAAACAGCACCCAGAAGATACTCTGGTTGCAATAGAATTGCTGTGTAGGTTCAGAGGTGACACATGTCTGGTGCAGAGCACTCAACAGAACAAATGCAGCAAGACCAGATGGACTGTCCATATCTTTTCACTGTGCCACAGGCTCCCTGTGACATTTTTTTGCTAAAGAAAAATGAGACAGAATAAGGAACATGACTTATAACTGAATTTCTACTTCAGTCCATGCATATGTGTACAGTAATAAATACATACAATCACAGAAGCTCTGACTATAACATCCCATCTGTTTTTGTCAGATCCTTTAGAGCTGTATGACTAACTTCTGGAATCCCAAATATGCCTAGATGACTTAGATTTTTAGTAAAGGCAGGACTTCTCTGCGTTTCCAGTTGTCAGTGGAAGCCTTCTTAAGTTTATATTACCTATCTTCAGTTCACCACTTATGGTAGAGGATGTGTTACATCTTCAATAAGACCAATGCAGAATCCACATTGTTGAGTCTACTATGCTCTCTGCAAAGACTTTAATAATAAAGCCATAACCTTGTACTATCAATGTACTGTCAAGAAGCAAGCCTATTTGCATTTTTTAGTTGAAAGACTGAGACTGAAAACTAGCAGGTATCAAACCAGTTGTGATGTGGTGATGATCAGGTTAGTCTACAATCTCTCTACCATATGCCGCTTTGGTTCTGTCTGATGAATACCAAGCCAAAGGATGAAAGCTGTCACAGAAGCCCATCAGAAGTATTATATAATATAATGACACAATTGTCTGGATATCCTGGCTCATTCACTGCCACAGCAGTGCTAGTCAACAACTGAAAGAACACAATTTGCAGATGAAAGGATTACCCCATTAATCTGTTCTTGCCCCAGTTTTTTTAGAAATAAAAAAAATATTACAAAGGTTCTGCCTCCAACAATCTTCAAGTCATTCAATTAAGGCTAGAGAGAGATTAGAAAAAAATTTGAAGGCATCCTGCACTGGGACACAGTCACCAGTGACAGTAGGAGGATATAGAAACTTCATGGTTTCTGGCTTTGGGTACTTAACTTTTGGGTACTTTACTTTGGGTTCATTCAAGTATCTACCAACATTTTTTCACTTGAGTGATCTACCTATCTTGTACACTGCCAAGGTACATCTTCTCCAGTTTTAGTTGAATCACATGCGCATGTATAATAATAAATAACATTAACTTCTTAGGGCAGTAAAATGTAAAAAGACTGTCCACATTACATAAGAAAGGGGGATCCGCATCCAGAAAAATACAGCCGTTAAATGCCAGATTCAGCACTGAGCACACACAGATCATGACAGGTGAATTTGACCAAAAAAAGGGGGTTGCAAAGCTTTCTGTTGTTTGTTTATTTTATCTTTATGTGATATTCTTCATGTCATAAAAATATTTTTCACATAAATAAAATTTAAAAAAACAAAAAACACATAAATAAACAAATAAAATAAAATGTAGTGTTCTTGCACAAGAGGAAATATGGGGATAAAGTTTGCATGCATGAGATACACACCTGAGTGGGGATGTGAGCTAGGGAGTAATCTTTTCAACATCTGAGACAGGGTGGTGAGAGGGCAACAACGTGCATCAGATAATTGGGTTTTATGTCATTAAGCCCTGCCTAAACTAAAAAGTACTTCCAAGGAAAAGAGTAGCTATTAAATTTGAGATCTATTAGGAATATGGCCAGATTTTAATAGCATGTTTTAACTCAGACACAGAATGAGGCTAAAGTACCTTTTAAACTGCTTAAAACTTAGTCCGACCCTCACCAACAAGGAATATTATATGCTATTGAGGTAAGTATGCAAATCTTCTCTGCAAATATGAATTCATATTAATATATAAAATTCTTTCACAAAAATACAATAAATACCTCACACTTTTTTGAGAGAATTTTTATATGCTAAACTGGTTTTGCTTGTAACACCTATAAGTTTAATTTTTATTATGCAACATCAAGGATATTACAGGATACTTACTGCCTAAATTAATAAAATTTTCATTCTTACAAGTTGCATTATAGACTGCTTCCACAGAAAAGCTTCAGACTTTGTCACTGACAGAAAGCCAGAAGCTCAAATATTCTCTTTGCACCCTCATGGTCACTGGTTGAGGACTAAATTATCCAACATTACATCCTTCCCTCCATTAACTCATGAAGAGTAGTCTTTTTTTTTCCTGTTGCTCTGACATTTACCAAAACAGATTTATCTGTGTATTTTTGAAAGTGGAAGGAATAACACCTAGAACAATTTCAAATTATTTCAAATTATTCAAGCAAATTGAAGATGGATCAATATTTAGGAATTATTGTTATCTGTTCTACAGTTTATTAGTAAAGTCAAAGTTAGTGCATTAAAACTGTTGAAAAGAATACTAATAGCTTTTCTTACAACAATAATAATTAGAGAATACCATAGTATCATTATGAAGTGCACTAGATTTCTTTCCAAGTTGTAGCAAGATGAAAATTTAAGAGTCCTGGTAAAGAAGACATCACAACATTAGTTTATTTAGCCACAAGATCAATTTTTTACATTTAATGTGGAATAACTTATGTCACTTGGTGGTCTTTAGGGACCTTTTCACAATAATCTAGGTGACAAGTGAGGCACATAAGCTTTGCAAGATTTGTAATTGATCACTGGTGCTATTGTAGGCATGATGGAAATACCATATATAATATGAATAATTCTTAGCAAAAAATATTATTGCTTCATAATCAGGTGTAGGTGTTAGTCTCTGATTTGACATCACTTTGACATAATGAGCCTATGTTTCTACATATACAGAATATAAATATAATGATGTTTTTCTAAGGGTTCCAGACAGCTTGCCTTTATATGAAATGTAAATATTGTTCAAATTTTAGCCCTTTAAATTGGGTGTGAAGGAGGGATTCTGTTTGGGCCTAAATACAGGCAAGCTTTATTTGGGGACTGTATTCCTATCGAAGTGCAGCTGTCCAAATGCTCTTAACACCCAACAAAGACAGCATTGTTCTGTGGAAACACATTTGCCAGAGTTGGTGGGGTGCTGGCCAGCTGTAGGTGGGGTGACTGCAACAGCAAGAGCCTGTTACTCAGCAGTCCACTGAGCATTGCCTGGTGACTTCTCACAGTGATAATGGACTGCATCTGGACAAGGGAACAAACAACAGGGAGACAAAGACCTTGCTCAGACATAGAGTCTGGAAATGCACTTGCACTCAGCAGAGGGAAGTTTGTCACGATACTAGCTTTGCATAGGTGGCTGGTGTGGTCTTTGAGACATAACCAGCATTACTTTAGCAGTAATGCTATTATACTAAATGTTGATTTAAGGCAGTGAACAAAATTATTGAGCAATTTGATGTAGAACATAAAAAAACTTTGGTATTCATACTTAACACTGGCTGTTAAATCAGACACCATTTTCTCAGACACTTCTGACATGATCTTTACCTGCTTACCCAATGGCAGAATCTGGGGACAATGCATTGATTTAGCAAGGAGGAAAAGTACCTTCTATAGAGATCACTGCTGAAAGCAGTGTCACTGAACTGGAGTATACTTAGGCAAGAGGGATAGGCAAGTGTCTTCTGAATGCTCCAGAGTGACTGTGTGCTGAGAGCACCCAGGGACGTGACGTCCATGAGCCCCTTCAGCCAGCAGTAGCCATCTGAGTAGACAAAGAGAGAGCTTTCCTTCCTCCCTGCTCCCTGCCCTCACCCTCTGCCTTCCTTTCTGCAAGAACAGGGCAGGGCACCAAGATAGGAGTCTTATCTGGAGGAAAATAGCCAGTCTTTTTAGATCACTGAATTTTAATCCATGTCTGGCTGTCTTCTCTAGTTTGCTTGGTAACCAACACAACTACTCCAGCTATGGCAACACAAGAAAGGAGTGGTCTCGGAAGGCTGTGGAGCAACAGGAATGTGTGTGGAAAGGATTGCTCCTTCCCACAGCATATCCTTCATACCACCTGGAAACATGCAGTGACAGTGGGAAGCACTGCTAACTGCTGCTTTATGCAACATCTAAAATGTCTGTCTCATCTGAGACAGACAGGAGCCGAGCTTTTATTATTTTACAGCAGCAAATGTTTTATTTATGAAAGGAATCTATTAAAAAAAACCTATTTTTTGCTAGCACATTTTTTACGCAAACCAACAAAAATTATCTCGTTTTAATCTTGAGGTTTTGTTCCTCAAACTTCTCACATGAAGTTTTAAGAATTCAGGATTGTGCCAGAAGGAACCTGGGGCTACAGTGTAGCTGCACTGGCCTGACCCCAGTTCTGCAATCAGACACCAGTGCAGTTCTAAGAGCTTACCCAAGTGGAACTGATTGCAGAGTTAAGATCTAAATTTACCCATTAAAGTGTATAGCAGTGACAAGGTCCTGATGAAGTGACTTTAACTAAACACCCGGTTTCACTGAATATTCTGATTAAATAAAAACAGCTTGGCTTTTGGTTGATTATATAATTCATTGCAAAAAATAATTTTCCTGTCATGAAAAGTCAAGGTTATAATAGTAAGAAAGGGGTCTTTTTGGTTTTTAGTTTAATTTTTGGGTTTTTTTCCTTCAAATTAGTTGTTTGAGGCTTCCAAGAGTTTTTGTTTTTACAAACAGAAGCCCTAAGGTTCTGGAGAGTGGAGAGTGGGTAGTTTGTCACCTTCAAGTGAGCAGGGAGAAGTGTGTTAGGCTCATTGAGAGAGTGACGTTCTCTCACCAGCTGGTGCATACTCCATGTCTCATACGGATCTCTCCTGTCTGGTGGTATTTGATCTAACTGCTATTAGGCTTTAAGAATTCTAATAAAAATAACTCCCTGTGAAGGATAAAGGCACATCCAAGACCTGCAGCAAGCATGTTCAGGATGAGAAGCCATTGCTGTGGCTAAAGGGTACAGTGGTACCACAAAGTGAGACTAGGGCAGGAGGGAGGCAGTTTGTCTTTTGGGGTTCAAACAACTCTCTGAAGACAAGTTTCTCTGTAAACAACAACAACAAAAAAAGTAGTGCAAAGAGGTAGTTTCTCCAAGAAAACACCAGATGAAGATTTTTCCAGATGGGACACTACCACAGAGGGTGTTTTTGCTGAAGCAGCAGAGAACAGTGCTGGGGGACTGTGCAAGCTGTCCCCACACTTTATCAGAAAGATGTGGTATGCAATAGCAGAGGTGAAGAAACAGCCCAGCATGCAGAAACTCTGGAAAGTGTGATGTCTTAGCCAAACCTGAGCTCCAGTCCATCATTAAGCACAGAGAAACCATGACCACAGCGCACAGTGGTGCAGTCACCTCTCCAGTGGACAAGGATAAAGTTTCAAACTGCCCTACCACATCACAGAATCACAGGGATTGGAAGGGACTTAGATCATCTACTTCAACCCCCTGCCAGAGCACGATCATCTAGACCAAGTCATCCATGAACTCATCCAGGCGAGTCTTGAATGTCTCCAGAGAAGGAGACTCCACAACCTCCCTGGACAGCCTGTTCCAGAGCTCTGGCACCATCACTGTGAAAAAGCTTTCCTTCTGTTTACCCTCAACCTCCTGTGCTCCAACCTACTCCCATTGCCTCTTGTCCTGTCATTGGATTACACTGAGAAGAGTCTGGCTCCATCCTCCCTACACTCACCTTTAACGTATTTATAGACTTTGATGAGGTCCCCCCTCAGTCTCCTCTTCTCCAGCCTAAAGAGCCCCAGCTCTCTCAGCCTCTCCTCATAAGGGAG